>JANTCA010012014.1:11753-26870 GCA_024741275.1 Chironex yamaguchii | reverse complement strand
AAACACAGAAAAAATAAATAAATTTCCCTTTACCCACTGCTGGATTTCGTCTCGTAATACCAAGGACTTTGAAAGTCCTTCACCAAACCTTTTGTGCCATGAAGGCACGGAGGTTTGAGTGTTGGCTTTTGAGGGTTACCAGTTTGAGCCTGGTCAGCTCCCACTTAGCGCAGCTATTTTGGTAATGCTCCACTCTTGACAAATATATATTTACATATATATGCATGTGTGTGAGTGTACTTAAAGTAGACTTGAGACCTCCAGGACAGTTAGCAGTGAAAAGTTCAGACTTAAGTGTTTCAATGAAACTATTATAGTAAACTATGCAACTATAACACGTGAAGTGTCATTAATATTTATTTGTTCATTGGTGTGTGTCAAGTCTATGTACAATTGCAGACTTATTGAGCATTGCTTCCTTAATACAACTGAAATAAAACAGTATACAATGCATTAAGTTAATTCTGCTTCTCTCTTTACTTTCCAAGTAAGAGAGACTCATTATTTTATCAGTCTTGCAGTTTCAAAAGGAGATGCAAAGATAGAGTTGCTAAATGAAGGATATCTAACCTTCATAAAACAAGTAAAAGACATCAAGTAACTACGATCCCCGACAGAGATCCCAAAGAGTTTAGAGGCTTTTTGTAAAGCTACCTCATGAGACACACAAAGACCAGGATCAATGTTTGTGCACACAAAATAGATAACCTGGTAATCATAAAAGACTGCAACTTAATCATAACATTTCAAGGATGAATAACACATATAAATGGCACATACAAAGTTGCATTAGGTGGCAGTTAAAAATAACCTGTTGAGAAAGAATTTTTTAATACACTATAGACTTGCAAAGTTGATATTACCAAAGTTTAAACTTACACAGTTTCTTCTTCAACATAATCTGAGGAGTCATCATCATCTGAACGAAATGCCACATATCCCTTGGCATCGCTGCGGTAATGTTTAGGACTGGTAGATGTATCTGCACTGTAATGATAATCTTTACCATCAGTGTGGCTTTCTTCATCTGCCATGTTTCATAATCTTTCAATTACTATGTAAGGGTTACTACTAATCTCTGCTTTATATCCTGTGAAACCTAAAAAGTCAACAAGTTTTCCAAATCCAATCACACCACTTTCAATGAAAAGTAATCGCATTCGGATAAAAAGTAATTTCAAGCTGTAAAATAAGTTATCTAAGCTAAACTCAAACTTTGCAAAAAGTATTCATCCTTCCAAAAGATTAGCTGCTTCAGGCACTATTACTTGAATTTCAATGACAGACTTGTCTTTTTCAACTCTGTACCAACAGCTGTTACGCTCTATTGTTTACACGGAACTCAAGTCAACCAATTTGACTTGGTTTAACTGGCCGCGAAGCTGCAATTGACAAGTTTCTCTCTTTTTGAGGCCTTGATTAAAACACTTCATGGCAGGCAATCTTAATAAAAAATTATGAAATGAACACTCAAACATCCAGGAAAGCATTTACCTTGTTCATTTGGGACCACGTTTTCCAAGTCAGACATTAAAAAATCGAATCTGTCCCCTACTTTCATCGTTTCCTAACATTTCAGTCAGTTTCTCATTTCACCACTCGCTACTGTAGGTTCGCGCTGCTGAACGGTAGCATGTAATAATTTAATTTTTTTTGCATTATTTAGTATGATAACAAGGCTTAATTTTAGGGGGGTGCAGGATTGGTCAGTTTGTTCAAATTGTTAAATATCGGAAGAGAAACTTTAGCGCCTGACTGCATCATGATTGCACGTGAGTACGAAGCCTGCACCGACAATAGAATCGACCTCAAGTATTCAGGATTGAATTTGTGGAAGACTTAGACAAATTCATGCTTTCTGAGGACAGTGCAAGCGATCTTTGTGAGGAGACTTTTTGACATTTCTGAAAAACGCCTCGGAAGCCTGACAGTGGAACAACAGATACCCAATAGACAAAGGAAGTTGACCACAAAGTTGGGACAAAGCGCAGTACATGAGTCCAACAGACAGTTATACTTAAATAATCAATACGGTGGTTTCGTCTTCAAAAAATTTTCCCGTACTTCCCAAAGAGTAAATAAGAAAAAATTATACATCAAAAGATAGCAAATTTTGTGACGAATTTGAAGAAAATTTCCTTTTTGCTTTGTAAGCATTCGAATTAAAATTATTAATGAAAATGTACAGCATGGTCAAAAATCAGCCAGGCGTGACTTGAGTTCCGTGTTGTAACAGCTGTGTACCATTATATACATACTGATCTTCCAAAAGGGAAGACATACATGGTTATCTTTCTAGATTTATCACATGGCCCAGGTCTTCAGACTGACTCCACCCAAATCACCAAACGTAAATTGGTCAAATAACTTTTCCGAATTCTAGGGTGGAAGAAACCACTGCCAAAATGATAGGTTAAATGCCACTGTACAAGACCTCAAGTCAGTTCTCTCGCGTAGAGATCCAGTACACAACAGTGACTTGGAGGGAAAGAAGGCACAGCGTTATCTCGTCCAATACACATTCTCTCGGTTATGGTTCTGTGTTCAACTTGTATTGTAAAGCAGTATTCTGACGTATACATCAATTATGGTATGTCATCAAACGTGTTAACACTTTACTAGAAATTCTTACCTTATTCTAAATACCATACATGACCAAGAGATGTGTGAATGCAAACTGATTTACGTTTCAGCTACGACTGAATGCATAAACAACAGCTGATCCTCACAATTGAACGTACCTATCTAGCTTAAATTAGGAACACTTTACCAAGACTACATCGCATAGTTTGTGTTTTACGCTGACACTAACAAAACCGAAACACAACTCGAGTTTTAAACCTTTTCTGGAACTCTTGGCATCAGTAACTAATGATCAGTCAAATTCTTTGGCAGTGATTACGAACCTTGAATCTCCACCCAAGACCTCAATTTGTCTTAGTGCAGACAATATGATAAATTTGCTCGTTTCTACTTCTGTCACAATCGAAGTTAAGATTGCTTCGTTCAAGCAAAGAAGAATTTGTTACCTCACGGAATTCCTATTTATGAAAATAACTCATATCGCTTACCGTGTGAAACGATGTTTTGATGCTCTCCGCGAGCAAAGAAAATCAAGGCAGATCGCTGACTTTTGTTGGCAAAGTCAGTGTTGGTAAATGCTGTTTCGTCTTAAAAACACATACATTGGTGCAAACACCTGTCTCAAATGGAACATCTAATGAAGTGGAAACTGAATAGGTATGCGCTTTACTCAACGATACTGAAGTCCTGAAGGCTCTTGATTCCCTTACACTTGCTGTGCCCGAATTTGAAACACTGAGGTATAGGCACAGATATCTTGATGCCGGCTTCTCTATCTCACATCTACCTATGCATCAATATTTAATCTATTATTCATCTATTATTCAATCTGTCCTTCCGTCAGGCTACAAAGACCTGCTTCTATCAATCTTGTTGCTCTTTTACCGAACGACAGATCGAATAATCTTTCAGTGGCCACTTTGGTCATCCAGAATCTGTGAAAAAGTGAACTGTTTATAAACATGTGCAAAACACATTCAATTCTGATATGTAGTTAAGGTTTTAATTAAGTTATTAACAGGATATAGAGTTGTTCGAATCTCTTTAAATGTAGATGCTTTTCAGTTCTTGGCAGAATGTTTGACCTTCAAGTTGTAATGAAATCAGCTATGTTTTCTCTTCGCTTGTGAATGCTCTCAACCTGTCCACCTCAAACACTAACGGAATCATATTTCAATTTAAACAATCGCTTATTCGAGGACTTAGGTGTATATTAACGCGACGAGAGTTGGTAACCCTTTAATTTCTGATCTAAGAAAGCACGACGTGCACTCACATCGAGAGGAAAGACAGGGTCGCATGGCTCAATTTAAGTATTATACATTGAGCCCTGTCACTAAATTCAGAAATTCAAAACGTATGAAAATGACATGTGCGAGAATTAAAACTCAAAGAAGAGCAGTTGTGCTTCATTCTTACTGAGCGATAAAAGACAGGTATTTCTGTCGAATTGCCTTAGCCAAACTAAGCGCCAATTTTAATCTTGGGCGTGGTTTTGAGCAAGTTATAAAATGCTACCAAGAAAAGATATCAGCCTGGTTTTTTAACATAGGTTGTACAGAAGTTCGCCCATTTTCTAGCCTTCATTATCCTCAAACTTATGTTTCATTCCTCACAACCACCACGTAATATCTAAAAGCACATGTTAAGGTAGTGATTACTTACATAGAAATGGAAGGGATAATCTTTTCCGTATTTTTACAAATTTGTGTGGATTAGAGGTCATACGTCTGTGCGCCACATGCAGTGTGCGTGTATTTTCGTTTCAAGTGGAAGGTTCTCTACAACTACAATGAAAGTTGATCTGCCAGTGAAATCAAAATAAAGCACGAAACGAGAATAATTTTACAATGTGTACTTTCAATAGTCATTAGTTGTACTCAAATACCTTATATCTTAATATGCATTACTATGAATTTTGGATTACAAGTTTCAAATGATCAAGTTGAATTGACTGAAAACGCATCCAGGGCGAGACAGCGTAAGTTCTTGCAAGGGCCGTACAACGCAGCACTTCCCCCTCCCCTCACGTTTTGTAGAGCTAGAATTCAAACTCGTTCTTTCGCCTACGTTCAAGTGCTATCAAGGTTACTAGTCAAAGCTATTGTTTAGTAGAATTTGTAAACATTGACATGAAAAACTACTCTACTTATCTAGCGCTGAGACACATTTTCTCAGAAATACGATTCTCTGTTATTTCAATGGCTTTCTTGATACCGTATTTATCTTTTAAGTCGTAAGCAAGAAATTTTAGTCCATTAAACAGTTGCAAATTACGATAATTGCTGCTCGAATACTTGAAACCTGGCAAATTATTGGCACATGTAAGAGCGTGAAAATAAATTCAGACCTGTTGGAACAAGGCTAGGAAGGTAACCAGTTTACTAGAAGATGCAACTAGAAGAACGGAAATGTTCGGTGCAGCTGTCAGGATAATGTTCTGCTGAATCAACTCACTCAGGCTAAAAGGGAAGTGATCGTGATAATGTTGACGATGGAAACCTAGATAATCATCTTCATACAATTGCTCAAGTAATCCAGGCTAAAGCAAATCTAATACATATTTTGGCTCGAAGATAAAACGAGTCGAAGTATTCTGCTGTATTGGGAAGAATAGTGTGCTTAAGTAAAGTTAAGTCCGAAATGCCAAGCTATGTCGTATATTTGACTTTTGAAAGAATAATCTGACTTTTGTTGCTCTGATTGCTGTTGCTCTGAACAATCTTAGTAAATTAGCTCAAGTTACAAAATCTAATGCAACAAAAAGATTGCAACAGGCGATGGTGCACACAGGCAGATGATGTTAGGATAGCAAATGGATACGCGATAAGCACACGAAAGGATAACGTACTTTACAAAGTGCGGGCAAGAACTGAAAACATCACAAGTCAAAGTAATTGAATGGGGAAGAATCAAGCGAGCAAACAAGTTTCGTCATGGAAATGTACACGACTACTCCAGTCACTCAAGTCCTCATTTTTTTAAATTAATGTTTATTACAAATTTTCATTGATGATGTTTTGGAAGAGTTGAAGCGATCTTTCATGACAACCATTAAGGATTATTGGTGAACTTATTGGACCTTTTTCGCGTGAACGTTCGAAGTGTGCAATTCAGTTCCTATGTGTTAATTTCAACATTTTACTCGTATGACGAGTAATATAAATACGATTTTCTACATTATTCCTTACACACTATTCGTAGAGAAGACTTTTGTATTTTTCAATAGTATGAGTTACAAGGTGTTGTCTCACAAGCATTTTCAGGGAAAAACCTATCCCTTGAACGTCTCTCTGGTACTGCCCCACTCCACACTTGTGCAAATCTTCTGTTGTGCGGCCTTGGTTCTCACCACGAGTAGACATTGAAATTCTAAATAAATCGAGTAACACATATTGTTTATTTCTCTCGAATGCATGATCCAAACAAAAGTTGTCATGGGCTTACATTTACCAATTAGCAAATAAGAGGCCATGACCCATAATTCACGGGGGCACCTGTTTATAAAAAGGGCTCATTGGCTAACGCTTATTTGAACGTGTAAACGAACATAGAGAACTGTAAAATGTACTGGCTTTACCCGCTGTGTACGATATGCCCAGTACAATCAAAATGACAATATTTTCTATCTAGGAACTATATGCCAATCAACGTTAGAATTCCGTCCCACACTACTTTGTTACAGGGCGGCGTTTATCTTAGTTTCTTTAGTTTTCACAATGAATACTACAAAAGGTGGCTGACCGATACTACAATTAATATATGAAAACTTAAAAAATATATGAAATTACTTCGTTTGGATATAGTACGGAAAAGAGTCATACCGTATTCTCTCGATTTGGCGCAATGAACACGGGCACTTGAAACAGCTATTACAACTACATTCTGTATCTGTACCAGATTGGACGGTGTTTAGAAGCATTCATGTGCGTCTGTTATCTAGTTTTCGAGGAAAACATGCATTACTCCTAGTTTATTGCTAGATAGAAAATACGAGGGCATTCCTAAAATCTCTATAATGTCGCTCTAATAGCAATTACGTTAAGGCAAAGCTTCAAACATGAAAGCTCTCTTTAGACCAGGAATTTCAAAAGTGTTAACCCTGCTGTTGTTCTGTCCTGCTGCAATGGGCAGGGTATGTTGGAAGAATGAGGGATAGAAGGCTGCCTAAAGATATTCTGCATGTCTAGTTATCAACTAGTGTTCTTAAATGATCTGTCCCCTAATGATAATGATGCATACCAATAACGAGTAAAGTGGACAATACCCTTAAAGAAGAGTGAACATTTGACTGCAAGACAATAAACTGACTCAACAGCAGCAGGACATTGAAAGTGTTATAACACTAACTTGACTCCCGCACGTCATCAGGTCTTACATTCCCAGTCTGTGAAAGGCATGGTCCTGTATGTTTTTCCTACGTGCAGCAAATACGTAGTAACAATCTCCATCAAAGGAAAAGGAAGTATCATTATCCTGTTTGATAGTATATGTTTGATATCAATTTGTTAGCAGAAAATCACTTTAAATGAAGGAACTTGCAACACTCAGAAAATATCAGCTCACGGTTCATGTAGTTTTCACCTAATTCATTAGATCTAAAGGTGACATTTGTGTTACTATTTCATAATATAAGACAAAGGTAACTAGTTGCCTTGGATAAACGGAGTCTCTCCATTTTCAAAGCCATAAAACAACGTCGAAAAATTTACAAGTTACGCTTTATTAAAATTGGAAATGAAGAAGAGAAAAATCCTTTCAGCTTAATTCGCTTGATGTGCATGCAGACATTTACTGCATGAGGTTCGACAATTCTGTCCAATACCCACATTATTGCTGAAAACGATAAATATCGTCGAGGCCAGTATGTACACGTAATGATAGAAAATAGACAAGAACAGTACACAACGATAAGAGAAGTAACGCTGACAAAATCACAAACATATTGCATAAATTTCCTAGGAAATTTGACGTACTACATTTACATACAAGCCACATACCTAAAATCTCTGGTCAGCACCAGAATATCATCTACCAAAATACGGCAAACAATGGTGTTTCGTCATAATATATTTCGCCTGAATATTGAAATAGTTGTCACATCATCTATTATGCGTAAATTATGGAAAATTGTACATATTGCAACCTTTTGCAGCAACTATTACTTTCCATAATAAGACGACCTCTTTCCGCTTTACTGCAGACTATTTAGTAGACAGCAAAAATTGAACAGCAGTTTTATATCTTTAACCTGGATTGTACCACGATACTGTCTTAACATACCCACTTCAGGCATTAAGTCTAATAATTATATACATTGCTTAACAAAGAGACACCTTAACTGGTGGGTAGCCATTACGAACAACTTTTATATTCGTCATTTCCGTTCCTATTATTTTGTCTTTCACAAGTACTATCTGAGAACCACTTTCGCTAGCAGAATTGAAGCTAAGGTTACCAAAATTTTCTACAGAATGACACGACCTTGATCTTGAGGCTGGAGAATCTTCACCTTTCGAACCACCCACTGGTGAGAAAGAGATCAAAACAAGATCATAACGGATAATAACAGAGACACATCATCACAACAACAACAGCAGTACATATCAAAAAGATATTTAAAACTTACCTCGATATTGACCTAAAGTATTTGCATACACTGTCAGGCATGCTAAGTTCTTCTTAGCGATAAAGCGTAAAAATTTACAGAAGACATGTGGCACCCCCCCCCGGCAAAAAAGTGGGGAAGGCATCCTTCATGCAATTAGCCGGGAAATCTGGTTATTTTGGGTCCTCTCTTTACAATAAGAGCCATCGACGTTGCTCACTCCCTAAATTCAATATTTTTGGCGTGTCGTTTGATTACTCTTAGAAGAGGGAACCGTCGTTGTCTCGTCTGACAGCTATAGTAAAACAATTTTTGACTTTTCATTCCTACAAAGTTTTGAAAGAAACACATTTTGAGGTGGATTGTTGCTCCACAATTAGCGGTCTCTCAACAAGCGTACATCTGCGCAAAGGTATCTACCTCCAGATCGCTTCTAGCCTGGAGACAGCAGTTCGGGGAGGAGGATAATACCCTTTGGGAAGACGAATTTTCCAAGCGGAATTCACTATCAGTTTTCTTTAATTTACTTTAAGCTGATTCTTCTCATAGAACACTTTTTAACCTAGTTGCTTGATAGCAAAATTTTAACATAAATCAAACTTCTCAGAGCCCCGATTGGAGATGAGCTCATAACGTACACGGATGAGACACGCTGGAAAGTTAAAGTAAACGGCAACTTACCTTTAAAAGTACCACCTTTGTCAAATCCTGATAATTCCGATCTTGATCTGACCCTGGAGTTTGCTCTGCTATTTTTCTCAGGCCGTAATAAAACAATATAAATTTTAATTGAAAAAAGTCCAAAAAGGATAGTAGTTGCATTAAGTATTAGATTCATACTAATAGCAATTGTCCTATAGTTTGCATTTGCTCCAAAGAACACTGGCAAAAATGTCAACCATATAGCACATGTTGTGTACATTACAAACACTATATATCGGGCCTCATTGAAATTTTCGGGCACTTTTCTTGTTCGAAAGGCATATATGGTGCAGAAAAGCACTAATAGCAAGTTATATGCGATTGCAACAACAAGTTCTGCGGTTGATGAGTTACATCGAACTACCGTAAATTCTCTGTTCTCATATTCGAAAGCGGCATTCGGCGGTGTTGTCAATAATCCCGCAATTCCGATTAAAATCTGCGGCAAAACAAACAAGGCAGTGAGGATCAGTTGCCACGATGGTGTGATAAATAATGGATCTTGTATTCCAGAGAATATTCTTGCAATCCTATTCGTTTTTATAAGCAATGCTGCGTAGCAAATGCATATGCAAAAGCCAGTGCCAAATCGAGTGATGCCACAAACAACAGGACGAGGATAGATCGCCATAACGAATGTTAATGAATAGCTACACGATAAACCAAACAAGAGGGCGTATTGTAGTTCTCGTCCCGATGCTTTGATGACTGGAGTATCGTTGTATTTTATATACACTATTATCACAAAAATCGTTAAACAAAGTCCAACTGACGCCATCAAAGAAATTACGATTAACCACGTGGAACTCCAATGACGTAATGGAAGTCGCTCACAACCGTTGAAAGTGGCGTTTGTTTTTTCACCCGGAAGGCAGTCACTACATTTGTAAAGACTTTCTAGGAACTGATTATCCTTACAGCGAACGCAAGTCCAGCAGCAACTTGTTTTCTTTTTCAACAAGCGCGCATACCCCGGTTTGCAATCCTTGCCACATGATGACGGCACAGTTTCTTTGTGCATTTTGTTATACCAAAGGCCATTCATTTGCATGCTGCCTCGGTCCCATGTTCCAACTATTTTAAATTCACCATGCTTGAACCAGTTGTAATCATATGATCCCTTTAGCACACGATCTCCGAAATCAACAACCCCCGAAAGTCCACTAAAAGACAGATTTCTTAGATACATCTTGAAAAACTGTTCTCGATTGATAACTGTCACACACTTGCTACCCAATTTACAATTGTCATTTACAAACCTCTGTAACGCATAAGCAAATGCGTACACTGCATCTATGACATATGGTACCTTGTCATCTCTCGAACACGTGAACTCATAGCTATATTCCTCGCAAAGTCGAAATTCGGTAATATTTTGTTCTCTTGGCTCATCAATTGCTTTCCTTACACGGCAATCTACTTCTTTTCCTTTGTTCAGTACACGTTGGCAGCTCTGATCCCAAAATTCCTTAAACCAAGGGTTTCGTCTTTCATCGACAGTCTGTGGTGTCAAACTTCGGAAATAGTTGTAGAAGTCTTGGGTTTCATTTTTGGGGAAATGGAAAGATAAGGAAATAGTTCCTTCTGCGGATTGTACTCCATCGCTTAAACCATTTTCGTTTGGATGCTTGAATCCCCAGCCATCACTCGCCACCCATCGAAAGTGATTATCTAGATTTAAACTTTCCGCGGCTTTCAGAATCCTTCGAACATCCTGCATTTCGCAAAACAACACAACGCCTCTTACACCTGGTTCCCCATAAAAACCGAGCAAAATGGACTTGATTTCATCAAACGACGACTTGAGGGATACTTGCTTTATATCTATGATGCAAACATTGGCATCTTTAGCTGCCGCTCTAAACGCATCCATTCCACGGACACCGTAATTGCCTAGCGAATTAATTCCATAAATACTTGTCCAGTTTAACGTTTTGACGACAAAATCAACCATTGCTCGTGCTTGGTAATAATCAGAAGGCACTGTACGAAGCAGGTAATCATACCTAGCTCTGTCACTCAAATCTATACTTGTGGACCCATAACTAATCTGCCAACAAAGAGATGAAATGAAATCAAAAAGCTGTTTATGGAAACATATTTTACTACCAAAAACAGCTCGGTAGATAAACGTAGGAGCTCTCCTATTCAAGTTAATTTAACCCTTTGTGGTCCAACGGGACATATATGTCCCACTGTATTTACGAAAAGCAATAATTTGGCCATTAACCATCGATTCACCTAAGACACCATCATCATCACGTTGGCTCTTCAGACTGAGATCAAGTCTTGTCATCCGCAGACGTATTTACTCCAAAAAGCCATTTCAATCTCTAGCTTTGCCAAAGTAAATTGATTTTCTGCTTTCTTTTTCCATCGTAAAATCTTGGAATTTAGTAATCATAATGTGAAAGTAGCAAACTGCTAAAACAAAACTATTCAAGCTGGCAAATGATAAGGCATATAGTCAAGGAAAGTACTGCGTTGTAGGAAGCCCTGGTATTATATACATGTGAACCACCCACAAATCTATCTCTTCTCTTGCCTCGGACCAAATGTTTGCCCTCCAAGACTACCTCCTTATTAGATATTTTTAACATGTAAACGTGAAGCTGGTTTCCACACAGAAAGAGGACAGAGAAGTCACATTTGACCTGCAATGAGCATGCACAAAAGCAAGGGCACACTATGAAATCTACTATCAAAATATTAGCAAACAAATCAGTACAAAGAACGAATTCCAAGATTTAAGGGTTTCATGAGTCTATGGTAAGACTGGATCCTTCTATAAATATGTGAGAAAGCTCATCTGTCGTAATAATACTGCTAAATTTTTGTTACCTGCGGTATCTTGAAAAGCCTCAAAAGACTTGCAACTTGACCTGTCACTGAACTTAGACTAGCTCCTACCACTCCGACCAACTTTTCGTTCTTTCCTTTACTACTGTTTTGTGGACAGTGTGGTACACCATCAATCACAAACTGTAATGACTCATCCAATGCTTTAGGTTCTAAGTTACAAGTGTCCCTGATTTCCACTCCAAGACTTAGATTTCCAAGGATTTTCATCTTATTTATCTAAATATGCAAGAAAATAGGGTTGCCAACAAAAGAAAAAATCCAAAATACACAAACTAACGCCATAAGTGAATAAGTACGAGAAGGCAATACTGCAACGCAACTGAGCATCTCCTGCAAAGATCAAGATCATGTAAATTTCGGTTATGAACCACCTACAAAATACTTTTGAGAATAATAGAAAAAATTTCAATGCAAGAACAGTTTTTTCCAGTTATAAAATTATTCTATTTTTTTATTCTATTTATGTCTTTGTTTGATCCAAGCAAGACTGATCATGCTTTTGGTTAAAATATTTGTGTTTTAGGAAATTGTTTGCAGTTTTTGTATTTTTACTCTTTTCAAAGAAGTCTTCGTTAATAACAAGATTCATTTCGCCTATTGCAATTTAAACGAGTCAAAGGAGATGCTTATAACCTCCTACTCAACGGTTACGGTGCAGATAAATGTTTGATGCATTTGACGAAAATCTTTTCAGCTCCTCGTAGAACGCGTATATAGTTACAAATGAGCTGAACTTTCAAAATCTGTTACCAGAAACGCATCCTGGCTTATTTCACTCTAGTCCCCAAAACTCCTGCTAATATTCATCTTTATGAAAAACAAATTTTGATTCCCGTTGAAACTCAACCCTTCCCAGTTCATACAAGTCCTTTGTGTTTTGTCAACCACATCGATTACATTACATCAACTGCGCTGTATTAGGCCTTAAACAAGTGGCTTGTATCGAATAACTAACTTCCACCATCTTGATTTTCGATTCTAGCAGACACCTTCTACTCAAAGAATGTAATTAAACAAGGGCACTTTTTGGTTTTCATCGTAAACAACGGAAGGTGAAGGTTTATGCTAAAGAAATAAGCAACATAGAAATACTAGAGGTTATCTCACAATTAATCATAATAATAACATTTATATAAAGCCTGGTTTCTCGTATGACAGTCTCACATAGAATTACCCAATATCTACCGCAAACATATTTTCTTTTCATAAAACGACGGTCCCCTGTAGGGTTACGACGAAATATATCAGCTGAAAAAGCAATTGTTGAGTATCTTCTGAATAGGGCCAAGACATAAGCGACGTCAGACTTTAAGCAAGAGTACATCAGCCTTTACTTCAGTCATTTTGTATTTCGTGCCTTACAGGTCTCTAGCATCGACGTTGAAACATCACAATGCATCTCATTGTCCTTATAAAGGCACTTTTTGGCATTTTTCATCAATTTTTTTGTATATTAAAATTTCTGCTCGCTTATTGTACCTTCGAGCTCTAAATATGCCCCCAAAACGTATTTTTATACTGCACTGATCCAAAGGCATCTTGTTGCCTATCTCCCCGATATATGAACCAATACGTACCAAAGACAAGGCGCAACCAAAACGTATTTTAAAAGTTGTCTTGTTTTTAACTAACTTGTAAACACTGCCAACCATATGGGCATGTTATCAGTAAGCAGTAAAACATTGAACTCTTACGTTTTCGCACATGTATCTCAACACTGCCGTCACCGTTGTTGTCACAGTTGTCGGGGATTACCAGGCATAGCTTCTAAAACTGAACTTCACTGACACTTGCAGCCTGTTTATTGTCACCACCACCTCCACCATCACCACCACTGCCACCACCGCCACCATCACCACCCTCGCCACCATCACCACCCTCGCCACCACCAATCAAGAAGTTAATCATTAAATCTATTAATTAATCAGCAGTCGTCAATAATCATCATCATCTGGATGGTACCACCACTATTGCTATATTTAAGGCGAATCCTGGATTTTTGCGGTAAAACTTAAGTACTGAGATTCAACAACTCTTGGTTTGAATGCTCATCTTAACATCACATCATGCATCTGGCTTTTGCTTATTCTTGTAATCGCAGGCAAGGAAGTATTCGGACTTATTTGTTTAAATTAGTCAAAGGCCATGCAGTCGAACTCTTGACGTCAATACAAAACCTACCTACCTTGTGAGGGCGACAACGGTATTTATCACTCAGTGAATAAATTCATTAGCGCCTGTCAAAAGTACCCTATTATCACGTATGCGTTTTGATCTTTTTCATATTTTGTAGTCGCAAATGAAGGACGATGCGAGTCAACTGACAAAATTCGCTTGCCACTTACAGGCGCAGTCCACGGTCACAACACAAAACAAGACTTCACATAACAACTTGAAAAGAGGTGAGAAGAAGCAGTGATCATAACATAAAGGCGTTTCATTTTTAGATCGGTCTTGTAAATCACTTCGATGCCTTCTTTCAGGGGTTCGCATTGCCGTCTGTGAATCAGCGGCATCCGTAACCTATTTTTAAGGGCTACTTTTTTCGTATCACATGCACATAGGATTTGCAAACTTTTCCACCCTTTTGAAAAAAACCAACCGACGCAACCTTAATCATGCGACAGAATATTCGACCTACATAGCTCAGTCGTGCGACTCAAGTTTGAACTCTGTAACGGCAAACGCGCGTAATATTCATACCTTGTCGACGGCATAAAGCATAGCTTCAAGCCTGAGCATCCCATACACATCACCAATCTCCTTTGAACATTTATTTTGAATATTAAGCTGATGTATTGGGAAAAGTCCACCAATTATCACATCTCCGTCCATGAAACCAGCACTAAACTTGCCTTCCTCATTTCCGACTGTAAACAGCACGAGACTGCTGGCAAGAAATATGAAAGCTAAACTGTAGACCATTTGTATTTTCTGAGTCACAAATTGCAGGCTTGCTGTCAGCCTCCTAAAAACAAAACGAAATAAGAACAATTTTGAATACTGCAGCAAGAAAAGCTGTGACGTAATTCTATAAAAAGCACGAGTGGCTCTCGTAAGAAGATCAATCTCCTCTTGTAGCAAACGTGTGCCTCCCATTGAGTGTTTTCCTCATATATGGTTAAGGCAAGAAATAGTGAATTTTTAAATTTCGCATTTCACCTCTGTTCTTTTCATGACATTTAACTTGCATCATTTACCCGTCCAGCCGACTCCCTTTTACCGATCCAAGTAACGGTCAAGAGTAACCTAAGCAGAAAAAATGGTAAGCAGAAAAAGGTGGTGAGCAGAAAAAGGTGGTGAGCAGAAAAAAGTGGTAAGCAGAAAAAAGTAGTAAGCAGAAAAAATTGTAAGCAGAAAAA
>JANTCA010012014.1:0-11653 GCA_024741275.1 Chironex yamaguchii | reverse complement strand
GTAAGCAGAAAAAATTGTAAGCAGAAAAAAGTGGTAAGCAGAAAAAATGGTAAGCAGAAAAAAGTAGTAAGCAGAAAAAATGGTAAGCAGAAAAAATGGTAAGCAGAAAAAGGTGGTGAGCAGAAAAAAGTGGTAAGCAGAAAAAAGTAGTAAGCAGAAAAAATTGTAAGCAGAAAAAAGTGGTAAGCAGAAAAAATGGTAAGCAGAAAAAAGTGGTAAGCAGAAAAAATGGTAAGCAGAAAAAATGGTAAGCAGAAAAAGGTGGTGAGCAGAAAAAAGTGGTAAGCAGAAAAAAGTAGTAAGCAGAAAAAATTGTAAGCAGAAAAAAGTGGTAAGCAGAAAAAAGTGGTAAGCAGAAAAAATGGTAAGCAGAACAAATGGTAAGCAGAACAAATGGTGAGCAGAAAAAATGGTAAGCAGAATCACCAAAAAACCCGTTTCTTGAAATTGCTTTTCGGTAAATTCATTTTGCTATTTACGTGAAAAGTACATGAATTCGCAATTTTCTAATTCCAAGTTTATTTATGTACTGAATCTTTCTGTTTCAGGAGGTTTGAATGTTTTTAGACCTCCTAAATTCACTTTCCAAGTTGATAAAGTGTGATAAAGTGTGATAAAGTGTAAAGTGTGATTTCTTTTTCTCATTAATCAAATATTTAAGCAATCTTAATCGTTCTGAGCTCATTATAAACTTGATATTAAAACATGTTTCAAAATCAGAAATTATAAAATTAAATTTTACTACATCCTGGATAATCAATAGCTGTAATCATTACTAGAATTAAAAAAACAGTTCCAGTGGCTAGTGACCAATTATCATATCCCTAAGACTACTCCTGCTCAAAAAGTGCTCTCAACTTATTCGCAATAAAAAGTGTAATGATATATAATCTCAAAATTTCAAGAAGTGACCATGACATTTGAGCACAAACTTAAAACTAGAAACAATTCGTCTAGAGTTCCTGGCGCTAGATGTGGGGTGAAATTACTTTACCGTTGTAATTGGGGTATCGATTTTTATTCGCAATAATTTTGATCTTTCGGCACTATCTAACAAATTGCTTGGAAAATCTACATTTTCCTCGACATGGACATTTCCTTGATTTTGTATTGTGATTTCGTAAATAAGGATTGTTAGGGCCCCAGGTAGGAAGCCTTTGTATATGGTGTAAATTACAGGCAGTATTTGCATACAGTGTGAACAAGACATAAAGTGAAGCTACTGAGCGCAATGTGAAAAAATGCTACAGTTTATGGAAACACAAGATGCCATGGACATATTAAAATACAGTGCTATCGACAATTTCTCAAATTAATATTTAATGTACCGATTTTAATGTTATTCTACATGAAAATCTGGTTTCTTTGCGAGGCACAGTCTCGAATTTACTTTTGTGTGACGTTGAATATTGACTCAGGTGTTCTATTCACGTGCTCAATGTTCGGACCCCCACGCAATCAAGAATAACCACCTCTCTTTGCGACAATGAACAATAATACTCACAGATATTAACTTTCTTAATTTCAGCGATAAAGCCAATATATTCTCGTTCACTGTGGTCTCTCTGTCCCGTAAAATACCATACTCCTTTTCTTGTTTGTACTTAAGTTATCTTATGTCGCTGTATACTTGTTAACCACACACAAACACACACACAAATCAAAGAATAATCCACGGACCTCTTTTTTGCGATATGATGATATTGGTAAAAGTATGTTCAAACTCCTTTATCCGTCTGATTAAACATTGAATTAACTATATTCTATAACCAACAGGGATCAATTCACGTAGTCAGAACTTTAGAGATGCCCAAGTATAGTGGACACGACGACAACCCTTCAAGCCAGTGGATGCAAGTATAGATGTGTATCACTTCCAAATAGAGAAAGTAGGACCACACTCTCAAAAAAGCACATTTTACTTTCAATCCGCGTAATATCACAAACTGAAAACAAAGGTGATCCATCCTGCCAACTTTGCTACTACTACTCTTCATATCTTGCTGTTTTACTTGTCGTGGACCTAACAGTTCTGTCAATAGATGCATCATTTTATGCACTGGACTGGATACCGATTTTGTTACACTATACAAGAAACATAGCTCAATTAACTGTCGTAGCACTGAGGACAAAACAAGGATACGGTAACGCGCTGTGAGAATTTTGTTTGCTTTTGCCGTGTTAAAATGTCTCGGGTTGCTTATTACCCTACTCGCTACTCAATCTAATTAGTGCTTTTGGTTCCAAGAAACTTTCCCAAGAGATCACTGTCATATGGCGTCTGTGCAAAAGAGAAATAAATCTCAGTTTCACATCTCTCTGTCCTCTCTAGCAATATTGATATTTACCGACATTGCAGTCGGATTAGCAGTGTCCAACAAACACAAATGGAGAATCGACATCTGGGTGTATCTACGTTGTCCATTTCCTGCCACATATACAAGTGATGCCCGACGCTACTGCAATTACGTCGTCGGCTTCCATGACAAACATTATAGGGACACCCTGAACAGGACACCAGGATAACTCTCTCTTGTTGTTTTTCAGTGCTTTTGCTTCAACTGAATTATCACTGGTATGCAACACGTGTGTTGTCTAACAAAATATCTATGTCAAGCGTCGCGCTGATCTGTGATTTTTCTCACAATTGCGACTAACTTTGCTTTGAAGAAAGAATTCCACCATTTGGCTACATGATAGTGAAAATGGCCAGAAGCAAAGCCGCTGCTTTAGTCATCTTGATATCGTGGGGTGTTTCTCGCTAACTGTAAATGGGGAGCGATATACATTTAGATTGTGAATGAGGTAAACAGTATGGTTTACGGGGAAAAGTATGTGAAGAAAAATGCCTTTAAAACAACTCAAATACCACAGCAGAAACTCAATCAGCAAAACTCTGTGTTTATATTAATGATTACCCAATAACCGGCATACGGAGGAGAAGTGGCTATTTTGCTTTACACGCAAAGTGGCATTAAGCAACCTATAGAATATAAGACAGCTTGTCTTCCTTGTAGCTTATCAAACCCAAACATTCCGTATTTGCAGAAGTAACTGAGCTGTATGCAACCTCCCACAGTAGGCAATAAGATCTATCATACAAGACCGTTAGTTTATATCAAGTATCAACAGCAACATCACTTTGTCACCACCAAAAGTACCATTAGCATACTATACAACACCTATGATCTTTGTATGCTACAATACGGTCACAAAAACAACCGGAGGAGGACGAAATTGTAAACAAAAACAAAACAATTAATAGCAAAGAGTTTTGTGACTCAATATAGTATGTAGTAATGTAGTTATGCCTCAAAAACAAGAAAACAAAAAGGCGATTGAAGGTAACAACCTAACATCTTATTCAGCTGACCCAAAAAATACCCTGCATCGTAATTGGGAATGTTGACTGGCAGCACAAAATTGGCATTTGTAAGTTTTAGAATTGGCTCATGAACCCATATTATTCAAGTAAATATTTCAAGGCACGATTACAATTTACTTACACGAAGAGTAATGATCCACAGACTCCTTGGAGAAGATACAAGTGCTGTAATACGATCGTCTGAGTAAACGAATCCTACGGGATACAATCTTTGGGACTTAAGTTTCTTTATATATCAAATTGCGTTATCGACAGAACTGCAACTCACATGATCCTGCAGTTACCTCCACGTTATAAGAACTAACTCCTTGGTGAGCACAATACCAATGAAAGAAATCTAGAGTGATGACCAGATATTAACATTATGCTGTACAGAAACACATGGGTTAACTAACTACATTCCCCGATCATCCTACAGAATCAATATCAGTTACATATGATAATAACAGAACCAGGGCGTTGACACTATCTTTGTCTAGACATCCTTATAATACATGCTTGCTGCTACTGGAAATACAACTTCTTTCCAGCAGTCATGGAGGCAACACAAAAACTCGCGCCCTTGTTTTCTTCTTAAAAATACCAACGTTTCACGTCACTACCTGGGAAAATTTTAGAACGAATGCATGAATGTACTATTGGGCAAGAGAAATTGAACAGTCTGAAATCGAATACAAAAGCGTTGCGTGATCAAATTATACTCGTTTTAGAGTCCGTATGAGAAAACCAAGAAGTAGCTCTTGCCTTAATAGGTGATCGTTATTATTATTGAAGAAACATTCGATGCTCTTTAGGTCCTTAAACCATAGGTCTCAGTTAAGTCTGCATTCATATTATTCGAGTTAATTGATTGCATTATAAACGTCAAAAATCACGTTAATGAAGAGCATTTCAACATGTCTATGACCCTTGACCATAGCTGAGAAGATAACTTACAGTTACCATATGCTTCCCAAAATTGATAGCGCGGCAAAAGAATCCAGCACCTCAGATCATAGAATCAGTCACTGAGCAGCAATGGTCGCCATCGCTCGACTGGACCTTTTAAGTGGGCCCCCTACATTTCGGTAACTTATTGTGGTACCGATATCAACTATTAGTAGTTCTCACGTTCATTGGAGTTTCCCTGTCTTAAGCTATATCCAGTACCATGATGTAAATGTTGAAATTTTCTCGTGATTTCAGGCGCAGGGAGGTATTCGTAATGACTTCACCAATATTCGGTCTTTGACTTTGTCACTGTAAAAATGAAAGCGGTCGTCTGTATCTACGATATGAATGTAAATTGTCTTACGGTTACTTATCGTTATGGATTGCAGATTTTCGGTCGACCTGTTGTGTTCATATATTGAGAATGCTCTTCAGGGTAACTTACGAGTTTTAAATTCCGCTTCGCCAAACAAAGTGAACATTGGCGCAGGCTAAGTAGATGTGCCTTAAGTCAACATCACTAAAGATGGGCTTAAGCTGTGACCAAGTATTTACCAAAGAGAAAAATGCAATGTGCAAAACTGATTTCACTGTCGGGGCTTCATTTTTATACTTTTCCGTGTTCAACTACAGTGAGACTAGGTTGCTTAAATAATAAATTTGTTTCTGTGATCTTTATCTTCGATGTTTATGAATTGAATTTTCTCAATTTCCTTCCCCAGACGTGACGGTGCCTTCTTTTCTAAAATAACAACGTAATCAACAAGTGATGGCGAAATATAATGTGTTCACGTTGACAAATCATATGACGCACTTGTATCACTTTAAAGTTTACAGTTTGGTTTGGAGTGTTCAAAATTGCTTCTTGATGGGAAGTAAACCAGTCAGATGAATACAACCCGTCGTCCGGTATTATTGTGACTGCGCCTTACAATGGCGCCATCAAAATAGACGATTTAGGCGTACACTGTTTTGTAATGAAAGAAAGAAAAATTGCAACATTATAAAATGCTGCAAGTTTGTAAAACTCTTAATAATCGTATGCGTAAGTTCCTTAACCCAAGAAATTTATAACGCTGTCAATTATAAAAATCACCTAAATTTGAACTCGAAATACGGAACAAGGGCTCGATGACCAGTTACTCTTATCACAAATCCAATCATTCGCACTTAAAATTACATGTTTCCTTATTAGAAGCCGATTATCCATTCCATTCCCTGATCCTGGTGACAAGTAAAAACCAAAACATTCCACGCGCTGTTCAAAGTAAGAACATGTGCACTCATATGAAATGGACAAATACAACTCTCATAATTATCAGTTTTGGTTGTTGTTGACACGTTTTTCTCTAAATGGGTTCCACAAATAATTGTCAGCGCTTGTAGGATGCTCTTACCTCGTTATGTATGTTGAACATGTTTTAAGGGGGCCATTCTTTTTTCTCATTTACTACGATGAGCGTCTGGTAAGTTGTTAGTTTAGCCATCGACTTATTTTGGGTTATCACCTTAGAACATCATGGGCTGAAATATCGACGCAATCCCAGCGTTGTTGCCACTCACTATGTCCCATGTTAACATTTACATGCTGAAAATGGCAATTAGAAAGTATTACCTGAATGTAGTTTGCAGTTTTACACGCCACAATCACCATTTAAGCACGGCTTTCGTCCTTGTCTTGCAAACCCCACCGATTTTTGTTCGCAAAGTCCATCAAAGCTCTATCGAAACAAAATTCCATCCGCAATGTTCTTCATGGGCACAGATGAACTTCTCAAACTTTCCTAGTGAAATCTGGATGACTCTAGTATTCAAAATTTGGCAACTCGAGGTGAAGAATAGTGTTTACATATCACAAACGGGTGCATAACAATCAAACAGCTAAACGTCGTACTATAGTGCAAGTCATTCATTTGGCGAAAACGTTTGAGCCATGTCATCTAAAATTTCAAAGTCACTGTGTAATACAATCCTTTATACACATTGATTTCTTGTTATAAGTCCAGCAAACAACAATCAAACAAATCAGTGTCATCATTTTTGTGCTCGTTTCATCCGGTCCCTCGATGAACATGTCTCAACAACATGTCGAGAAAACCTCAATCTTCGCCAAACCGTTTTGAGGTAATCAAACGGAGAAATCCTTCCTTTTCAGTCTTTGCTGGTGTTATTCTCTGCCTTATTTGTTCGTAATGAGGACGAAAAACAATTGATTTTAAGGACCCTCTACAACTTGGATGATCAGCTTTCATATGTATGTCGCTGTTGCCAGCTCTACTTGCTCTCGTGTACTACGCAATTGATAACTGAATTAAACCTCAACAACGAAGTCAAGGTTTTGTTTACAAAATCTAAACGTGGACAACAAATTATGTTTGGTCATAATACACTATAACACCTCACTATGATCTGTGCAACATTAAATTGTAGGTCAACATCACAAGACAAAGAAGGAACATGAAAGTCAAATTGTAGATGTTTATCTTGTCAACACATCTTTGTTTGTCAGCAATGATTGATTACCTTTTCCTGTTCACAATCAGAGTCTGCGGAAGTATGTTAGATAGTGCCACAGTTCAAAGTGACTTCTCAGTTAGTTTCCGGTGAAAAAGGTTGCACAATTTATTATTTTTTAGTCACGACACTCATTAGATGGCCCCGAAGAAAATGACGGCCAGAGTTTGTTTGAATTATTTCAGCTGTACTACCTAAACAGGGTAAAAGTATGAAAACACACCACTGCAATGTTCAGGTCAGTACCTAAGGTGGGAAGGCAGCCAATTGGAAACAAACAAACCACAAATGCATTAATGTCCTCAGGATCGCGCCACATTAATTCTACCAAATATTTCATATTGCGTTAATGCATGAGTCAATTCAAAAATTTCTACCCCAGTCTCAACGGGCTTTTGAAATAGTTAAGTTACTGATGACATTGGGAGCTCATGGTTCCGACCACTGCAAGGTCCTGCCGCTCCATCGGAGTCATTTTATTTCCGATGAACTTTTTGATCAGTTAGAGCTTGCTGGAAAAGCAATATTAAGTAAACGATGGATTCGATAAGGACCGTTCTTTCGAAGTCTTGCCACTGACTGCTTACCCTCTTTACTCACTTTCTCGACGCTCGGGATAACCTGTTGTTATTTCTGCCAGCCTCATGCGAGGCGGAATTGAGCGTTTTTCTTTTCGCCTACCATGTAAGGTCAGCATTGCCTTTGTGAGCTTTTTTTAGTGACGAGGCCACTTGGAAATAAAAAAAAAAACACATTTACGTTTACTGCAAAATAAACAAGACAATAAGGCACCCTCAAGAGCCAACAAGAAACACCTTACCTATGTAGTGCAAAGACAAACTTGTCTTTCTGATACACCTGGTTGAAAGGATGAAAATACCTCGAAATAAGTACTCACCTCTCAGTCAAAAACCCATAATTGCTCTGATGCAACAATTAAATTCATATTGCCCTCGTCCTCCTCTGGTAGGTTTTGGAAAAATCTACGATGACCACGTTCCGCATCATTCGTTGTCGTGAATGTGCCACAATGTCCGTCTAATCTATCAGCATCAATGACTCAATCACTGAAATAATCTTCAATGCATCATCAACAGTGCCAGAAAATCTACTTCGAACTGACCTCGTTTTACTAGTTGCCATGGTAACAAGCAGAGGTGCACCTTTGTAACTGTAATGGTGTTGCATTTCTTGTTACTGTGGATTATTATTAAGTCATGATTTATTGAGACATCTCGTCTAAATAAAACTACTTTTCAGAATGTCATCAGGAGAATGTTTCACTGTAGTATACTATACTGTAGTATAGCTTGTAGAAAGAGTCAGAATACATAGTGAAGCTGTGGGTCTTTTCCTGAACGCCAAAAAAACTAAAGTGATGAAAATTGTAAGAAATCCAGCAGACGAAAATGAAGATCAAATCTCTATCAACAGAGAACCAATAGAGAACGTCAAAAAATTCATCTACCTCGGAGCTACTGCTCACTGGGATGGTATACGGACCTAGAGGAAAGGGCCTACCCAAGACACGCTACTCAGACACTATGAGGAAGATTTGTGGAATTTCGATGGCAGATGCTGCGAGGATGGCTCAGGACCGTGAGAAGTGGAGAAACATGGTGCAGAGGGCCACGGCGGGTCGAATACGACCAATCCGTTGATGATGATACTTACTACAATCGAGTCCGACAACAGACCCCAGGTGTCGCCTCAGAGATCAGACAAAGTTTGCTCTTGAATATGGTTTCCAGCATAATGCGTTTTCCATTTCCACGATCATTGGGGCCACCGAACATGCGATAGTAAAATTAAAAAGTAATATTGTGGTGCATCTTAGCTGCATCTAAGCTGCTCCAATATACTTTGGTTTGGTAGCGTTGGTACATGACAATTAAAGTTTTAATTATTGAAACAAAGGTCTTCGCATATTTTTGGATGGTAGAATAAATTGTTTGCAAGGCCAAACTTTCAAGCAAATCCACAGAAACGCTTACATACTAATGAAGGAATAACCGCACATATTTCTAGTTATCAGATTACACTGGGCCCACAATTACTACCCTTGTCTTTTGGTAATGTCACACGACCATCATCGTGTTAAGAAAATTCATATTAGACATGATACATAAGCCTATTATGCAGAATTTATAAACAGGGTGATCTCAAGATGATTTTTCAAATGCGCCAATGTGGACGTGACATTTATCGTGCTGACGAATTCCTCTGTCTTTTTGTAACTCATTTTCACAAGAAACTAAAATTGTAACAGTAGCTATGTCCACTGATATCGTTTTGAGTTAAACGCTAGAATGTTGTGAAAAGTATCTTAATTTACTTACTCTTCCATCATTAACACTTTCAAAAATTCACACGCAAATAGAAAGAATACCGACTTGTCAGAAGGATCACGCAATATAAATGAAAACTCGGCTGCGACAAGAATAATTTCGGAGATCTAATTTCAAAGTACCCAATCTTGTTAGAGTCTTAAGTAGTTATTCTAGACTCTTATAGAATATTATACAATATGATTTTGTATACATTGCATTTCTACACGAAAAAGACACAAAAGCTTGAAATTTAATAACTTGAGCCTTCTGCCAATACAGCTTATCTTCCAATTTACAAACATAAAGTTCAAGTTGAAAATAAATCAACTATTGCTCGAACCATTTCTTTCTTAGTGATTAAGACCTTGTCATCAATATTATAAACATCGTCATATAAGAAGAATGAAAAAACATTTAAGATGAACGCAGATGGATCACGATACTAGCTCGACTTGGACTTGAACTTGCAACTGGCACACTCTGTTTTCTTAGACAAAATAATTATGAAATATGTTGTTCTGGATAGAACAATCTGAGTTGCATTGCAGCCAATTTTACTTCTTAGGTTTAGCAAAAGATTACCCATCAATGTGACATTACAGGGCCGGACTTCCGATTTCGTATTGCTTGATTAGAAATAACATAGACTGTTTTGATTAAAATTGGTTGGTGAAGATCTTACTGAAGACTTTGTTGGTCTCGATACGGGGCAAAGGGGAATAAGAAGGAAACGACAAATAAAGATCTTATACGTATCGTAATGTTATTATACCAGTAAAGGGCCTACGTACTGTTTATTTTCTGTGTTTTAACGCAAGTTAGACTTAAAACAGACCCTATGTGGACCATGGGGTGAGTGGTGTAGGCACGGGGGTATGTGGGGGCATTGGGTCCACGTTTCGCGACAGTTGGTCCTCAGGATTACTTTGAAATCGAAGAGAAAATGAGTTGTACAGGTAAGAATTGCTCCAATTCATGACGTAATCGAAATTCTTGATGGCAGTTTTTTGTTTTCCCATAAGTTTGTTTAAAATACTAGTAACAGGAAGTAAACAAAATGGACACAAATCTGCGTCTCTCTAAATGCATATAATATCATTACCAGCATTGGGAAGAAATTTAAAAAGGTAGAGGCTCATATAAAAGATACGTCTTAACAAAATGTCAAATCTTCCATTTGTTGCAAAAGACATTACTAAATATGAAATCAGGAGATCCCTTCTTAGCCAAAGTGAAGAAAGGTTCTTTAAAATACGTCCTCAAAACGCTCTATTTGATCGAATAACTGTCACGACATTGTCAAAAATCCTTATTACTAGTGGCAAGCATGATATTGGGAAATGCACTCTTAGCCAAACTAAAAGATGTGGCCTCAAATGCTTTAAGAGGGTTGAGCCTCGCAGACCCCTCAGTTTCTTTCCCCCCGCCCATGACACACACACACACACACTTAGTTCACTCTGGCCGTGCTGCTGCCTGGTGTTCCAAGTTATTGCACAAAAAACAGCTGAAAGGAAGTTGTGCATTCGCCAAAAATAAATTTACTATCTAGACTGTGAAAACCTGACTATTGTACCTGTAAATAAACATTATTTATTCGAAGTTCATCATGTTAAAAACCAGAACACAGGGTTTATTTAAATTGTATGATATAAAATAGTATCTACATCCTGATAGCAGCAATGGGATAAAAGACAAAATTTGCTTTTTGAGTGATCTTAGCCACATAAAGAGCTGACAAATGTGCCAAAATATACAACATGGCCATTTCACCTACTTATCCTAAATTAAAGACATGATGAGGCTGAAAAGACCCTTTGAATACTAGTAGCCCTTGATCAGCAATCTTTTAATTTTGCGGCGATGTTTCATAACTCTATCTTTACATGGAAATTGTCAATGTTGCCACACTGTGTACAATAAAAGTTAAAAAGATATGAATGACATTCAATATCGACAGCTTGAAAAAGCTGACAAAGCATAACACTTGTATTATTTGCTTGGTTCAAGAAACAACAGATGCAGTAGAAGCTCGCATTTGAAGCGCTTCGTCTTTGTTTAAGCTGTTCAAATCAACGCCTACGAAGTATTTTGGCACAGATTTTAAGCTGATGTGAGAACAATATTGTCCTTGCCTTTATCCTGCCATTGATGCTCAAACGCTTTAGTCAGTCTGCTAAGCATCATATGTTTATGAAAGAGATGATCAAAATGAGATATTTAATGATACAATAAAAATTTCTAGTTTTCTTGTTGCAATATGAAGTTGGCAATCGTGCTAGTTTGCATTTTGGTTTAATAATAGGTCATTGTACGTCTTAAGCGTTAGGAGAATTCGAAAATTGTAATAAAAAAGTTTTACTTACATATATATATAATTCATTAATTTTTTCTGTGTTTCGGCTTAAGCCTTCATGAGTGTCAGATATATGTAATACCTCAACAGACACAGTGCTTTTTCATATATTTGTCAAGAGTGGGCATTACCACAATA
>JANTCA010012003.1:0-26875 GCA_024741275.1 Chironex yamaguchii | reverse complement strand
AGTCTAGAGCAAATGCATATATACCATGCGTAGTCTAGAGCAAATGCATATATACCATGCGCAGTCTAGAGCAAATGCATATATACCATGCGCAGTCTAGAGCAAATGCATATATACCATGCGCAGTCTAGAGCAAATGCATATATACCATGCGTAGTCTAGAGCAAATGCATATATACCATGCGTAGTCTAGAGCAAATGCATATATACCATGAAGCAAACACACATGTGCCATGCACATTTGAAGCAAATGCATATATGCTATACACACTTTCGTGTCTAATCTAACTTTCTGAGGAGCAGAAAGATAAAAAACAGAGCATAAAATTTCAATATATCATGTTTATTGAGAAATTTCTTCTCAACAAATATCCACCATGTGGTTTGAGCATACGCAGTCTTCAAATAAAACAGTAATAACACAAATGATCACAGATCATCATTTCGAAAAAATGAGCAAATACCTTAAACATATCACACACTGACTACTCTACAAAAAGCAGAAAATAACGGATTAACAACATTAAATCAATTGGGATACTGATACGCGGGTTCAATCCTGGAAACACATCGTTACTCTGCAAGAGATAGACAGCGTCTGGTACCCTCTGAACTTGCCACACTCCCATCAAGAATAGCTTCTCATAATAATTGAATCTTTAGAAGCTGACATTTTGTTCCTTGTCGATACAGCTTTTTGATTTAAGATATTTGTACCCTGCCTTTTAGAGCCACCGTCGCGTACGTAGTATACAAGACGATGATCTTGCAACCCTGTGGATGCGACCAAAATACGATTGGTGCGAAAGTAACGGTAGCGCACTATCTTAAAGAGCTACTTTCCAAGTAAAATTCACTAACCCATGCATGGGAATCAGATACGCTGGATAGCGAGTATGCAAACGATCCCCCAAAAGCTACCACTTGGAGCAAGCCAAGATACTGAATTTTAACGACTCAAATTGTAAAATGGAGTCAAACCCGGTTTAACAAACATTCTGACCATACAATCGATCTAGTGTAATGTAGTTATTAACTATCTATGGCATTTTAAGCAAAATATGAATACGTTTACCTCAAGAGTGATATGCGTCATGGGATGATCCAAAATATGAATAAGTATTAATATACAGCCTTCTTGAGAAGTTTGTGCGATACAAATACTTAGGATACTCTTCTTGTGTTACCTCTAGGTTTGAAGCCACGTATCAACTCAATGGTTAAGTTCAGCTTCGTAAAGACTGAATATATCTTTATTTGTGGTCTCGATTAACCACAGACGTCAGACCGTTAGCCATTACAAAATAAGGAAAGAAATATGATAAACAACTGTAAATTCAACTACAATCAATCAACTTTATGCATGACCTTAGTGCAGTCTTAAAGCAGTGCAAGTTCAAAAATTACGACTGTGCTTCTAAAACAACTGAGATTTCGAATGGCCACTTCTTTGTCTGACGTGCAGCAAAGTACACACATAACAATAATACAAGAACGAGAGGCCATACTTTACAAAAAAAGAACGTAAGTTCGCACATTACAGAAATAGAAGGACGTACGGTCACACGTTAGAAAATTAAAAAAACGTACGGCCAAGCATTACAGCAATACAAGAACGTACGGCCACATATTACAAAAGTACAAGAACGTACGGCCACATATTACAAAAGTACAAGAATGCACGGCCACACATTACATAAATAAAAGAATTACAGCTACACATTATAACAATAGAAGAAATAACACCTTTTCAAGTTTTCAACAATGGCCATAAACAAAATGATTAGAGACAGCAACCATTAACGGTTGGAAATACATTTATGACAAGACTGCAATACAAGAATGTACGGCCTCCCATTACAACAAATAGTCAAATACTTTCAGTTAAACGACCAATGCTGTCATTAAATGAACAACACAAAAACGTGAGACACAGCAACCGTTGATGTCCGTGAGACCAGAGTCACAAAGGGTGATGCCTTCTCCACGGGCAGCTTGTGGCATAACCACTCTCGCCACCTATTCATGCTTGACTATTGCATTACAACATACATAAAACAAAATTTAAAATGTTTATGGACTCCTTGTAGGGTCCGGTTCACCCCTTTTCAGAGCTCTTGTGTACGGCACGAAATTCCTAACAGAATCAAGAATTTAAATTCGAGCAAGCAAAAAACTCCTAATCTACAAGCAGCACTGATTGTCGTTCACATTTAATGCGGCCTTCTTAATATCTACAATAATGCATTTACAATGCCACGGAATTCTTTCCAAACACCTTTTTCTAAAGCTGATTCATGCAGCTAGTGTCATTTCTTAGCTATCTTAAACATAACACAACATGTCAACCAGTAAAGTGTCAACATACAGTCTGCGAGAGTTTGTTTTCAAATGAGAGGATGCAACCTAGAGTGAAAGTTTGTCTTCTTTGTCTACCTTTCTGTCAGTCTGTCTCTCTGATAATGTATTCTCTTCTTTCCTCGCCAAAATCAAATCACCCTCCGTCCATCCCCTTCTCTTGTCCATTTTTAGCTTCCCTCTTCTAGGTTGTCTAGTTCACCCTCGTTGTAATCTAACTGTAACTGACAACAAGTAAACTAATAATGATGACAGGAAGGCTGAACAGTGCTCAAACGAACGTCAAACACGTCAAATGGCATACGCAATGTCAAACCACGACCTCTATTATCATACACTTTTCATAAATGCCTTACAAAAACTGTTCAAAGTTGTATCTAAACTCACATTTCAGCCCCTGAACAACTCACATCCATGGTCTCATCAGCGATTTCCTTAAACAATGATTCGTCCAGCTTCTTAAAAAAACGATACCTTACCTTTATTCACACTCAAAAACAAATAAAATTGGTGAGAATAGTTTTAACGGCTTGCTCACCTGGTCATACAGTGGCCACTACTGATTTCAACAAAAACCTTTAGCTTTATGTAATGTTCTTAAAAAACCCTCTTGTTTACTTACCTTTAATTCTCCATCCGGCAAAGCATAAGGCCAACAAATCACCCCAAAGCACACCACTCTTTTTTCATCACATGAGCTCTGTACTGAAGGCATCAAGCGTAAATAATACAATAAATGTTTGTTTATTGATGCAAACGACTTTTTGTCATTTAAAAATCCTGCTCTGTTGGGGGATGGTAAAGGTAAGACTAGCCAATGGCTACGCCTTCTGGTCAATAATGGCAAAACCAGTCAAGGGTTTCGTATTAACGTCCTCTCAATTGACTCAGTAGCGTCTCAAAAGTACAAAGAAACAAAAAGACATACATATAGCATGATAGCGTGATACTATGTTTATGCAAATTGTTTCTGAGACGCATATATTTAAACGGAGTCCTTTTGGTCACGCGGTATGGGTAAGTTATTATCGAGTTTAAGAGCAACCACAAGAATCAACTGTCATGTTTGGAATGTCTCGTTTGAAAATGAAACCTTCTTCGTCAAAATACAAGAGAGGTAATGACCTCATATCTGTTGCTACGCAACATGGGGAAAACTCTGTTTTTAAGTTCTTATCGTTTGATATGCGTTGCATAATACTTCTGTGTGCGTTTGGTGGAGAGATATGGCCAACACAGGAGCCCTCGCAATAGTTTGCGTCAAATCCTAATGGCTGGATGATCCAATCATCCCAGCCTATTTCAGCAAAAGAGACATAAAAGAGTTTTCGGCAGCAGTCGGAAGTATCGGGTCGACAGTCGAGCGACCTTCGTTTTCTTTTTGCACGTTTCTCGTCTCTTACACTGATCACGATGTAGGGCCTTACCTGTGAATCGCTGTCAGTTTCAAAGTTTACCGCTAAGTAACAGTGATCGCATTTGATTTGCAGTAAATGGTTTTCGGATGAATCGTTTGTACCTCTCTCTACCCAAAGCTTGATTAGATTTGTGATATCCAAACTGATCCAACCAGAGACCTGACCAAGGACATTCTTCTGTGCTACTAAACGTGAAGGATTCCCTTGCGCTCCGATTTCGTAAACAGACAGCTTTTGGAGTGGTAGGGCATGGTCTAGCTTCGCTTTAAAGATGCGTAAACTGGCCGAATTTATGATTTTGTTGTCACAAAGTCTGTGCGAGAAACGAATTGAGAAGCAAATTTTATTCCCACTGCAACCAAATGCTCGACTTCTCACCGATGCTATGAATGAAAAATAAAAGCGGGTTATAACAAGATTTCCTTATAAATACTGCCATTTACTTGTACTTGATTACAAATGATAAAATATTTTCATGTCATACTTGACGATAGCAAGTCAGATCAATTTGAAGGACTCAAGTTCGTAATGCCAGGCGACGAGAGGAATCTGAATGCAAAAGTTCTAACTTCACCGTCCCCCCGCAGAGAAAAATAACCACAAATAATGTTAACTACGTCACAAATACTGCTTGAGTAGCTCAATATTGGCCTCTACGACACCTTCCTTAAATATATGGCACAGTATCAATTCAACTGTGACGTTTGAGTATGACGTCACACTGAGTACAACTCCTCTAAATTAAATACAATCAAAACTAGACTACAAGTGCTAAATAGAAAAACATCAGGTTTCATTATTCTGATAAAGAGTTGCCGCACGCACATGCGCGTGACATATTTGAGTGTACATGTGGTAAATGCAATTTTTCATGAGAGTATTTGATTGTCGTCGGGTCGGATCGGGCTTCGCTGGACCGATTCGTCTTATATATGTCTCAGTAACTTCAATTACACAAATGACAAATTATCTAACAGGATTAGAAAAGTAGGGTGTATGGATGATAGGTTACACCTGATAAATTCCATGGAGAGAAGGACTGTGGAACTGACATGACCTTGAAAACTTGTGATTAAACCATACTTAAAAGCTTTTTTTCGTCTGAAAATTTTGAGAGTATAAATTGTCAGAGAGGAACCTCATAAAAGGCAAAATAGTTTGTTGTATGGCACCCAGGGACGCCTGCAAAAGATAAAGGCAGGGGAGGGGGCCAAGGTTTCCACTGAGGGCACATAGTGACATTTTTTAGGTTCTCGAAATTTCCCGCGACAATACACCGAAGTGTTTCACTTTTTCAAAATACACAATGTCTAACGTTAATTTTAAAAGTAAACCGCTATTCTAAATTTAAAATAAAAGCACTGTTTTGGAGAGTAGACATCAGTAAAAAACACCTTCAAAAATTTTCCAAAAGTGTCTTCGGTCTTGCAATGAAAGTTTTCAATCCACCACTTACTTTGCGAAATTTTTTGTATTTATCTTACTGTAAGATGTTACACTTGTTTCAGTCTGTGGTCGCATAATCTTACTGAAAATTGTATTGTCAAGTCAGGCAGGTTAGTGCAAACCTAACTTTCAAAAATCATTACTGCCTGAGAAGTTATTAGTGGGAAGTTTTTGGTCATCAAAATCGCACGGTACATGCCAAATTTAATGAAGAATCCAAAACTATTTTTTCTTTTGTAATATCATCAACAGTTCAGAAGATATTAAGCAATTCATGCGGCATGATACGAAAATTGGCTTGAACAGATTTGATTTCCATTGTGAAACAGCCACGTGAGAGGTTGGGTGCAACAGCTAACTAAGAGATAAATTATTGCGAACTTTTATTGATTGGCTATTAATCCACAGCAGAATGTTCACAGTAAAAAACTAATGGAAACTAAGACAACGAGATCGACCAAAGTATTAGTCATCTGCAAAAATGTCTGATCTATCTGAAAAGGCAGTGCTTGACCCCCCTGCCCTCTCTCCTATCCCCCGCGTAGGCCCCCCTGATGACATTGTATTAGCAATATTGTAATCACTTTTAATCAAATGTTTAGAGAAAGATGTAACGAATAAGCTGGTCAGAGAGGAAGACCAATGGCGATGAACTAATAACAGTCAGAGAAAAGAGACAACTGATGAAATGAATTAATAAAACTAACAAAAGATAGATTGGTCATGTGCTACATAGAAATGGGTTGCTGAAGGAGGTGCTTGAACGAAAAATAGATGGCCTAGGGGTAAGAAAAGACTGGGAATACTCAGTGATATAAAGGACGAAGAATATGCCAAGAGAAAGAGAAGAACAACAAATAAAGTGACATTGATAAAATGGATGCCAAAAAGGACTTGTCGCAAGACAGGGCACTAAAAAGTGAGAATAGAATGCCTTTAATCTGCAAGAAATCTTTACTCCTTTTCATTCGATGTAGCCTCTATTTCAGTATCATGACCAATTCGCTTACTTTCACATAGGGGAAAACTGCAACTTCTAAAATCCTCTATGCCTTCACTTGCATACAAGTTGTTCTTTGCAGGGAGTCGGCAGCCTTAAGTGAGTCGAATATAGAGAAAGCCCAGGCTCTGGTGTAAGAATACAGAAAATGATACAAACCACCTCAGTGAATTCCAAACCACATTCAAGGATTAAATATGAGACAGGGTGAGTTAAGCCAATTTCAACAGACCCCATTAGCAATTGACCGCACACATGTTGGACACAATAGGAAGACATACTAAACTGACAGAATTCAGTGGTGGTTAAGGCCACAAAATGAATTAAAAGTCAAGTTTATGGCTCAGATGTCCGGTGGCAAGGAAAATTAGTATTCTACTTAAGTCTTTCCACGGGTTGACCCTCTTTAAAGTCATAAGGTTGAGTGTTAAAAAATGTTGGTTTTCAAAACAAAAGATACGTTTATGTGAACAAAGTTGGTTAATGATGTTTCGACAAAATCTATTACATTGATGTATAAAGATACAAATAAGATAGTATATACAATACATAATTCTTTTCCCAGGCTAAAGCAAGGGGATTTGCAGCTGGCATTATAAAAATGGGTTCACTTTCAAAGCTTTCAAAGGGATAAATTTGCAGTTACCAAAAAAACAAAAAGATTTGGAGCAAGGAATTAATCAGATTTCTATATTCTTGTCATGGCATATTCAGCCATGATTAAGTTTAACTTGTCATAAGTTGTAAACTATCCGTTAGCTGCGTCTTCTTCGATTGTCAATTTAAAAGAAATGTGACATAGTTGAAGGCATTACCTTCAACGATGCTTTTCGCCTAGTATTAAGTACGGTACTAGAACCAGCATAATACCTAAATAGTAAGATCTGTTCCCTTGTCTACCCCTTCCCTTATCGTGTTATACCTCTTCCCTTATCGTGTTATACCCCTTCCCTTATCGTGTTATACCCCTTCCCTTATCGTGTTATACCCCTTCCCATATCGTGTTATACCCCTTCCCTTATCGTGTTATACCCCTTCCCTTATCGTGTTATACCCCTTCCCTTATCGTGTTATACCCCTGCGTTAAAAGTAATAGGATCTAGATGTCAGCCAGCTGGAGAGGGATGGTGTCGAAGGTGATGATGACGACGATAACACTGACATAAACAAAGAAAAGAAAACGAAGACTGAGCACAGGAAATGGTACAATATGAGAAAAAAGAACTAAAAGAGAGCTACAGCGAATAAGAAGAGGAAATAGAAGTAAAACAGAGTTTGAAGAAACAAGAAGTGGAAACAGGCGTAGAAAAGATTTATACGAAACAAGAAGAGGAACCAGCAGTATGGGAAAACTACTTGGAACAAGAAGAGGAAACAGAAGTAGGCCAGAGTTGGGAAAAAAAGAAGAGGAACTAGACGTACAAAAGAGTCATAAGAAGCAAGACGAGGAAATACAAGTAGAAGAGAGTTATAAGATTTAACAAGAGTATTCTGTTTTTCTCTTCTTAATGCCCGTATCTCTTTTCTACTTCTGTTTTCTCTTGTATCTTATAACTCTCTTCTACTTCTATTTCCTCTTCTTGTATCGTCTAACTCTCTTCTACTTCTATTTCCTCTTCTTGTTTCTTATGAAGTAGAAGTAGAGGAGAGTTAGAAGATACAAGACGAGGAAATACAAGTAGAGGAGAGTTAGAAGATACAACAAGAGGAAATAGAAGTAGAGGAGACTTATAAGATACAAGAAGAGGAAACAGAAATAGAAGAGAGTTATACGAAACAAGAAGAGGAAATAGAAGTAGAAGAGAGATATAAGATACAAGAAGAGGAAATAGAAGTAGAAGAGAGTTATAAGATACAAGAAGTGGAAATGGAAGTAGAAGAGAGCTACTGGGAACAAGAAGAGGAAATAGAAGTAGAAGAGAGCTATAGGGAACAAGAACAGGAAATAGAAGTAGAAGAGAGTTATACGAAACAAAAAGAGGAAATAGAAGTAGAAGAGAGATATAAGATACAAGAAGAGGAAATAGAAGTAGAAGAGAGTTATAAGATACAAGAAGTGGAAATGGAAGTAGAAGAGAGCTACTGGGAACAAGAAGAGGAAATAAAAGTAGAAGAGAGCTATAGGGAACAAGAACAGGAAATAGAAGTAGAAGAGAGTTATACGAAACAAGAAGAGGAAATAGAAGTAGAAGAGAGATATAAGATACAAGAAGAGGAAATAGAAGTAGAAGAGAGTTATAAGATACAAGAAGTGGAAATGGAAGTAGAAGAGAGCTACTGGGAACAAGAAGAGGAAATAGAAGTAGAAAAGAGCTATAGGGAAAAAGAAGAGGAAACAGAAGTAGAAGAGAGCTATAGGGAACAAGCAGAGGAAATAGAAGTAGAAGAGAACTATAGGGAACAAGAAGAGGAAATAGAAGTAGAAGAGAGCTGGAAGGAGCAAGAAGAATAAGAAAAAACGAACTCAAAGACAACGAAGAACAACGCAAGAAAACAATGGAGAATATTGAAAGGAGGACGTAATCAGCCGTATGTTTCCTAGTTACAGGTTCTTTTGTTATGACATCGAGTTTTGTTATCAAGGTTAGACGTTTGGAATTGAAGTTTCACAGTAATATATGCAAGACGTGACCGCTTGACATTTTGCAATTAAATATTTGCAATTTAATCAAGTGACATTTGCTCCACTTGATGAATCTACCTATCATCATAGCATTAGCAAGGTAAACTAAAAAAGATTACATGTTGACAACATGTCATTCAACGTGTCTACCAGAGCCAATGATGGTATGATACATCTGCCCTACAAAGCTACGTTATATTTCAATGTGTTTCAACTTCTGAATTCGTCAGAATAAATTAATCCATTTTGTGTACATTACCTTTGTGTGAAGCATTAAAAGTGAGCAGAAGCTGTATTAAGAGTGAGCCGACTCGGATAGAACCCTCGGACTCAAAAACGAAAATTAAACCAATATGCAATATAAATACAGTGTTGGCTTTTAAGTCTGAGGATCGCAAGTTCGAGCCCGGTCGGCTCCCACTTAATGCTGCTATTGTGGTAATGCTCCACTCTTGATGAATATATATATATATATATATATATTCATATATCTATTACGAACGGTAGTACACTATCGTTGAACGGTGCTCAATACGTCAAAACATGAAGAGCGTATTAGAGAAGAAACACTAATAGTTTTTGGAAAAACCTGTCGCATTCCAGCTCTGTTTTAAAGATGGTAAAGGTGTCATCAACATGCCGAAAGTAAACAGACAACTTTTGGTTGATTTCTTTTAGAATGCGCTCCTCGGGAAAGCCGACAAAGATATTTGTCAATGTTTGACCCAAGGGGCTACCCATTGCCACCCCGTCCTTTTGTCGATACATTGTATTGTTAAAACTGAATTCAACACCCCTAGTGGCATATTCCATTAAATCAACAAAGATCTTTTCTGGAACGGAGGGCTGTTCAACCTTTCCCCTGTACAAAGCATCGGCACATACTTTGATCGCTTCATCAAGGGGGACATTAGTGAAAAGGCTGGCTATGACAAAAGAACACATAGCCGCCTCACGAGAATCAATTTTGAGATTTTGAACAAATTTTGCAAAGGTGAAGGAATCTTTAATACAGGTCTTACTGTAGATTTTCAACACTGGTTCTGAAAGGTTAGAAAGCCATTTAGCCTATTTGTGATGAGCAGAACCAATCATGGATAAAATAGGCCTAAGTGGAGTATTGTTCTTATGTGTTTAAGGTAAACCATGCATACGTGGACGTTGAGAACCAGTAAGACAAATCTGATCGTAAATTTCGTGAGGTAACCCGTTTTGCTATATGTTTCGTATAAATAGGTTGTCATATAGATAAACTTTCCTTTCTGACGTTTCATACTCTGCAGAGTGTCAACCGAAAAAAACTTTTAAGTATGATTTTAGCGCAATGTCGCAAGTTTTCAAGGCGATTTACAAGTGCTTTTGTAATTGTTTTCAAGAGTGGAGCATTTCTACAATAGCTGTATTAAGTTGAAGCCGACTAGGTTCTAACTTGCAATTCTCAGACTCAAAAGCCAACACATATAGATGGTATATGTTCATTATATACACCGACGGCACACATATTGAAATCCACTGCTTCTAGACGATTATCTTTCATGTTATCTAAAATATCACCTTTTTTAGGTGTTCATATACTCGATACATCTTGATAAAATGATACCCTCTGACAGGAACATCATCTCGTAGATAAGTTATTTGGAACACTGTAGGAATAATGTCTAGTTATCTTGAAGTTTTTACATACACCTAACTGAGGCACATTTTTATAGATATACTGTATTTTTATATTTGTTTTGTTGTCATTTATGCAGGAACAGAAGGAAGGAAAATGAGTCTTCAGTCAACTCGATTTTACATAAGGGATAAAGACAAGCATTACACAGTGAAATTCAAACGTGAAGCTTTTGGCTTCACCGAGAACGATTGTAATGGTAAAGCTGCAGAAAGGTTTATCCTTGCTGTTAAGCGGATTACAGAATGGAGACAAAACAAACTTGACATATATGAACCGATAACGCAGCCGAAAAATAGGAGATTGGAAAGTAGGGGAAGAACAACGTTAGAAATACAACTAGAAAATCAATTGGTTGAATGGGTTTGGCAAAGGAGTTATAAAGGACTGCCGTGTCTCAAAGAAACGAACTATAACCAAGGCTTCATGATTGTACTAAGATGAATGAATGCGAGAAATGTGAGAGATCGCTTTTTCTAGCAAGCAAGAAATCATGCACTGCAGTGGGTTTTCGCTTCGTTTGAAAGGAAGAGCCAAACAAGATCGTGAACAGATAATCGAAATGCTTATTTGTATATTTTCCATGCAAATTTGCTATCGATTTAATTCAAGTATAAATCCTTACGCATGGTAGTGATAGATAAGACAGCCCTATGTTGGCAAATACTACAATCGATAATCAAGGAACAAAATCAGTTTGTTTGAAAAACAACTGGTCAGGAAAAACGTACGGTCAGTAATTAATTAGCTCTAAAACCAGTTGTGACAAAACTGACACCATTTATAGATTTCTGTGCTGCCAAACAAGAAATTAAAGCTCTTGACAAAGAATTGAAAGCTTACTTTGTGGATAAAACGTCTGGTAATGCCTAAATGAACGAAGAAACACACTATAACTAGGGTGAAAACGGTTTTAGGTGCATTATCTCTCAACCTACGACTTCTAACTTGAGACTCATTTGCGTGACATGGCTGACGAAGGAAGAAACTATTTAAAGAAAATTAACGTAGATATTGTCATTATAGCAAGTGGGTGTACTATGTACATCCAAGCACCTGATAAGTGCTGGAACAATTTGTTTAAACAAGAATTACAACAAAATAACAACGTTCAAATAAACGTCTAAAATGGACTTCTGAAAAGGGGCTGAAAATATCTTTACGTTAGGTACTTTTGTCAGAGCTTCTAACTTGTTCTCGTGTTGGATTTAAAAACTTTCCAAATCATCCTGAAGTTTGACCGGAATAGAGTCCCCGAGGCATCTTGCCAAAATAGCAGCACCACATGCTTTCTCCACCTCCTCCTTTACAGCTACTACTCGTTGGTCTGCGACTATTTATTTGGCAATGCCTTATTGATAGCTAATGCCGTTATTCAAGAACAATTGCACTACCTTGAAACTGCAAGCAGGTGTGGGGTGGTCAACCTAGTTGGAAAATTGTGAATTTCAAATTATAGAAGTAACGTAATTTGCCATTATCCATCTATGTTTGGACTCGCTAGAGCTCTCAAGTTTAGTGCAAAATTTGAAAAATAAAGAGTCATACTTACAAGTGGACGAAACACCTGGGTGACTGCATTTCTGTTGGCAATTAGTGATTCCCCTCAATGAGCAGTTTTTCAAAGGCTAAAAGATTGAGAGAAAACAGAAGAAAAATGGTTTTCAGAAAAAAAATTTAAACGAGAAATGGAAAAAAAATAGACGAATACAAGTTGCTTAGACAATACCAAACCAAAAATCGTGTCAATGGACTTATAAAGGAACTGATGCAACTTCAAAACAATACTTAAAAAAACTCTAAGCGATTGAAATGACAAATTTTCATAGAGGATTGATTAATTATATTCAACGTTCTCTATCTGACATTCCCAGATGCACAACTACATTACTAGGGTTTGTCATGAGCTGCATAATTCTAGACAATATAAAAGACACACATTGATAGCTATTTTGGTATCTTGATGTAACAGTTGACAACATTTATGGTTAGGCCTATGCTTTAAGAATGCCCTTCTAATGCCTCGAAATGCAACCGATTTGTTGTACACAGATATGTACTAAGCAGCACACTCGTCCAATCTAGTAAGCCATCGTCAATGTATACTTCTCTACGACCACAATGAAGCACATTCGTGAGCTGATTCAATGAGAATAATAGCTTACAAATGTACGCTAAAGCAGTAAGGGATAGAAGCGAGGAAGCCGAATGATGATGTAAGGTAGAGGATATAACAGTATACTCTTCTTTTCAACCTTACATAAAGCAAAGCCACTTGATTCTTGCAGATCTGAAAAATGTTCCTTAGCTTCGAAGATAAATTTTGATAAATTGGACCTTCGATAGTACAAAAGCTTAATACATGTCGCGAAAAAATGGGTACTTAGTTAATTAGCGCATAGTACAACCAGACTCGGTCGGCAGTAGAGTATTAATTACGTTGACCGTATGAGAACTTATGATAATATGTTTTAGACATGCCCATTGACTTTTGCATTTCAGATTTGACAAGTACAAATGGTAAAAAGACGATTCTTCTTGCCTCGTTAAAATTATATCGGAGCATAGAATGTAGATTATCAGGCATGTAAGAGGTGCAAGGAAGAGCATACTTAGGACAATTGATTGCTCTGTATGTCTATCAATTTGTATCAATTTATGTCGGTGACATGGAAAGCAGTGGTACTCTTGTATTGCTTTATTTAAAATTCGGGATTTCAGCAGCTTAAACGGATCTTCTTAAAAAAGCTCATCTTCGCAGCCCGTTGTCATTACAACCTCAAAGTTGGAGAAGAAAATATTATTACAAACATCTAAATGAAATTTTATGAGGAATTGACACATAGTAAGTATCCAGTTTGATGATGTAAGTGACGTGTTTATCAAATAAGGTACAAAAACTCTTAGCTATCCTCTGGCTAGATTTGTCACAATTGGGAAGTGTTTGTATCCTCATGAAGAACTGCGTTGGTTCACCATGTGTTTAAACAGAATTGGGTATTCTATACACGCCAGTAAATATGAAATAAATTTATAACAACGATAATAAGAAAGGAATTGTACAACACGTTTTGGTTCAATTGAATGATACATAGTAACTGCAAGGGTGTTTTCTGATAATCTGAAGGGCGTGACCATGCCAAGCTTCTTTGGGACTACACCCCCAGAGACCCAATTTTCAGTCCTGTCTTTAACTATCCCTGGATCCGCGCCTGGGTTCTTCACATAAATAAATAGTAGACAGATTAATATCATCAAAAACTGAGCATGGATTATGTAAGGAAATTTAAGTTTGTAGACTAATCTATAAGGGCAGAGATTTCACACAATACCATCGCTTTTCGTAATACTCAAGCCGAGCACCAATAAAATATTAAGCCGTCAAATCCAAGAAGCTAAAGCTCACAGTAGCATGCCAGCAAGGTGGGCAACTCCACTCTGGTAATCTCCGACGCGACATACATGAATTTCACCCTGCAAAATGACAGGTTATCTGTCTGTAAGAAGAGGATTACTTTTATGTCTCTACTTCGTCAGTTCTACAAATAAAGTACCGTAGTTCAATCTTCGTGAATCCACATATACAACATTGATATCTGGTCGAAAAGGGAAGTAAAGTTATGGTTACCGCCACTGGGGTATCGAAACCGTGTCTTACGACTGCAAACCTGTTGCCTTTCCTACTGAGCTAAGCAACCTTGTAGGAAGGATCGAAAGGCTATTAGTCTTTCAACCCGGATCGTCTGCCCTTGTCATTGGGTGTATGTCTATTGAGTGTATACGCTTTACAAGCCGGATGTTTATTGTGCATACAAAGCATCTATTTATCATCATTTCACTACTTCCATATAGAAATCGACAAGGTGGTGTTGTGTTAAGAGAAACCACGAGAAAAGTTATAATTATAACCACAGAGACTTTTAACCCCGGACAGACGACTGCAAATCTGTCTCTCCTTCCGAGCTAAACAACCATTGTCGACAACACCTAATTCAACAAATTGCATAGAAATAAAACATACCTGTCGTTTGTCGTAATAATTCCAGCCTATAGCTTGCACAATGGCATTCGGTTGGTGTATTTGGTCAGTGGGAAGAACTTCACAAAGCAAACCTGGTTTACCAACAATAGACTGCACGTTAAGCGATTTACAGTTTGAGTGTTCTATGCATAACACGAAACATTCTCTGACATTATTCACTCTTTCATTTGTTAATGTATCAGTTTTCAATTTCAATCCAGCTCCAACAAGATAAAATCTGATAGGCTCAAAAGTTTCTCGGGATTGGAAGCTTTCAATACATAACGAATGTAGTAGGGATGTTATAAAAAGTAGGTCGTTGAAAATTTGGCATGTTAACATCATTCTCTAGTAGATTTCGTAACCGATCCAAACGTTTAATTGTCGAATTGTCTCGTCAAGACATTATTTATGCACCTACATCAATAAACATTCTCTACCTGTTAAGTTATCAATATATCTGCTTTATTCTTTATAATCCAATAACAGTATGTTTTTTAGGCAAACATCGCTCAGTTTGTCCAGGTCAGAAGTTAAGCATCCTAGTAAATTTTTCTTTTGGTGGGATTAGCATCTCCCCTTGGTTCTGGTTCGTTTATGTGGAGAATGTGACGGATGTTGCAGTTTAAGTAGAGGGTATTAATGTTCAGAGATATGGACGTGAGGGGCTTGGCCATTAAGATACAAGGGTAGTACGTTAGGAGACGGTGGGCAAACGGTAGCTTAGGGAGGGGGCCAACGACGTAGAGAGGGTATTATCTGAGTTTGTGTGAGAGAGTGTCGCATCCTTAGCAAGCGGAATGTTTGTAATTCTCTCAAAAATATGTTCAATTTGTCTTGGTTGCTTTTTCTTAATATTGTAAGGAATTCGCAATTGTTTAAAAGTTTATATTAGTTTTCTTGAATATCAGTCCTCTCCACTGATGTACTCTTTGAGTTTAACAAACATCTTTTCTATGGACATTTTTTATAGTAGGAATAAACTTTATCATCTGACTGATACCGTCCTGGGTCATCTTTACTGCTGCTGTAGTATTCAACTACAGTAGCTGATTTGTTAAAAGTTTTAGACGCTTTCGCAACTTGTACACCTTACGAAAATGTCACAATTATTGCTCAAAATGATGCAAAGTTTCCAAAATGTCTGCGACGCTATTCATGATGTGCAATGAATTTATTCGCAATTTTTAAAGTACAAGGATTATCAACTCGATCCTTCTCTAGCGTACAAAACATTCTGTCGTTTAGACTATTTTCTACCGCTGTTGATCGAAGCCAAAAGACATTTACGAAACAGATCTTAGTAGCTTTCTTTGATGTATATATGAAGTTTGAGATAGCAACGTTGTGGAGAGAGCACTTTGCTGCCTTTGTGTCGTCCCCTTACCCTCGCTCTTAGTTGCAGTTTGGGGCTTCGGAAGAGGAAGAGAAGGGATTTTTGGTAACTACTTTTTCATTTATGTTACTTTTACTGCAACTACCAAAATATTGTCCACAATTTGCATATGTCATTGTTGCAAAATAGGCTCCCGAACGCTGTAAACATCTGTTAAATATTAATGTTTCACTAGCTAGCTTTCACTTATTTTAGATAGCAGGATAAACCGCAGCTATCTTTGCAACCATGAATTTTGCAGGTAATGTTTTCGTTGTTACTTGCACATCTGGCACTGTCAGATTAACATAACATCATTAAACAAGCAAATATCTTTAATGCTTTGTCAATCTTGCTTGTCTCAGTCATGCTCATTATAGCTGGATATTTGCCAGCACCTGAATCTTGAAATTTTGAAAACATTTTAAGAGATGCTTCTCCGCTGTTAGGCAACTAGAATTAAATACGAAGTATGTTGTCTTACATTTTGTATTTGGTCCTATTTGGGAACAGGCGATTGAGGTGTGGCACATAAGACAAAGGTATTTCCCTGTGACAAAGTGTTAAGGAGAACGGAGTTTCTGAAAGAAACTGAATCAATTAAAATTTATCATACTGACCCTTATTTAACTAATGAATTAAATGAAGCAAAAATCTAAAGTACTCATAATTTCGGTCTCTTTGTTGTAGTTATTTGTTTTTATCGCGGTAATTTGTTAGTAATGACCACTTTTTGGCAACATTTGCCAGATTGCCAATGCCCTTTTCATTATCCAATAACAGCCAATCATCCAACCGATTTTCAGACATAGTTTTTACTCTCCTCAGTGCGATGAAAGGTCTTTTGTTTTTGCAAACCGATGGTGTTGCCGATAAGAATAGCTGATATTGCTTAGGCGTGGTCTTGAAAAGAACATGACGTCGTGAAACTTCTAATGTCAGATAACCTGCACTACTAATTATCAATTGATCCCTTTTACTATCTTCAAATTTTTTTTTCGCATGTAGGAAAATAAATTGAAGCTTGTTATGAATTGCAGATGATGATTCGTTAGAAAAGATTGTCGGGAAATTTGCAACAAGCTGTGTTGTTACGTCAGGAGATCCTGGTTTTCCGGATTCAGTGCTAATAGGAAGTCTTGAAATGTATCTTTCACAAGCTGAAGCTTATCTTAGGGCTCACAGGCTAATGTGTCCATAAAAACATAAAATTGTGCCCTGTAGAACGTTCGGAGGTTTACCATCACCATCGACTCCAAGTCAGAGCTATCAGCAGCAGCAGCAGCACTCCTTGGTGGCATTTGTAACCTATGAACACGTTTAAAATCTGCTTGTGGGTTAGCACCTTTAGACTTCAATTTTATTGTTCACTTCTGTCTCTCTTGATTTGATATCTTCCAAAATATAAAACGTTGATTGCATGGCAACCATTGCAGCAACCATGTCAATTGATTCTGCATGGACGAAATCTGCAAGGAGTTTAGTCTTAAACATAATATTCGTTAAAAGCAAGATTCCGCAAATAAAAGCAATGTTTACGACTTAATTGATAAGAACGGCTGCTTTCCTCTTGGCTTCTGGGTCTCTTTGTTCTTTATCAAGGTGCAAAACTTCAACAATAGTATCCAGGGTTCTCCAGACACCCTCTGGATTTACGTTTTGCTGACCATCTTGTTTCGCAGCTTTAGTACATTGTCCATTTTACCCATTGCTTAATCAAGCTCTACATGTCGTTTTGTACTTTTGAAGGAGACATAAATACTCTGCACAGTGTCAAATACTTTCGAGATTAAGGGGAAAGCATCACTTGCATGCTCAAGAACCAGATTAACACCATGAGGCAAACACTTAGTGTAGAGAACATTTCATCCAAGAGATTCACTTAGGATTGGCTGCACACCTTTGTGACACCCATCCATGCTTGCAGTGGAGTCATTAATTTGAAACTGAACTGCTGACAAAGGAACTGTACCAGACTTTAACGAGTTAATAATGGCTGCTGCTAATCCAACATCAGATGTATCCACGGCTTCTGCAACTTTAACCATATGTTCTTCTGGTTTGCAGGATTCATTATTGATTTATCATAGAAGAACTAACATTTGGTCGACAACACTGACATCTAGTGTTGCGTCAGCCATAATAGCACAAATACTTGATTGCCTTTTGCTCCGTTAAATAGCAAATCTAACTTCTTCACTCAGCATCTGCACAAGTTCATTTTGGCTTTTTGGACTTAAGTAACTAGTACAGTATTTGCTACACTGACAGTTGTTGCTATGGCTACCCTTCATTTTAGCCCAGTGATCAATTTCTGTGATCCACATTGTCTCGGCCTTTTCTCCATCAGGGAACGTTTCCAAACAGAGAACAAACAAAGCAGTATGCTATATTACTGGAAATGCTGTATTCCAAGTAGGGAAGTTGTTTGAACAATATTTGAGGAAATGAACATCGCTTTCCCTTGTTTGTCATAATTGTATTTTTGGGATAAACAGAGAGAATTGACTAGGATGGCTCGTTTGCCATAAGAAACATTAATCGATTGTTTGTTAACTTTTCAGGTCTCTTTGCAGGATCACGTTCAATAAATGGATTCCTTTCTGGCATGCTATCCATTTTAAATTCATCAAGGTAATCCTGAACAATCTTTAATTTATAGTCAGCTAATGATTTTGCTTCTTCAGCTGTCATTATCACTGTGTTACATTATGCTGCCACTTCTGCAAATGATAATTCAAAATGACTAACAGTGGCATTGCAGTAAAGTATGAAGTAAATCTTTTCCACGGCAAATTTCAATTTTCCTACGCATTCAAAATACCTGTCGCTTAAAGCTTCTTTGTTTATCTCTGAAGAAACATCTCAATTCTTGGCACTCACGTGACTTTCATTTTAATCATCAACAGTTTTGCTCCCTGAATCCTTCAAATTTCCCACATAAGTCAATATTACTAATTGCTCTGATTCGTTGCCGTTGCTTACTTCCCTACTGTTTTGTAGGGTTGCCATTGACAATGATATTATACTTTCACTCCTTTCAGCTTCAACTTCTGGTATAAAATCAGCAACTTGCCCAGCGTTACAGGAGTTCTTGTGGTGAATTTTATTATCACTTTTCAACTCCTTGTTGCAATAGAGGCATACTGCGCGTTTTCTGTTAGACCTCTCGATTTTATTTTTTTTGCAGGGTTCTCTAGAGCAGAGACAGTTAAACTGTAACTAACAAATATATGTAGGAACAGCAGGTTGCCAATTATAGGAAAACTGAAAATGGAAAGGATCACGTTTCCTCGATTTGAACGGTTTGAATAACATAAAGCAGTGTCTCCTTTTCTGGGTATGTGCCTTAAATCAACTAAAATATTAAAATTTGGTTAATTACATACCTCTCATTGCTGACCTTTTGGTCAGCTCTTTCACGATTCAAGGCAGAGAAGAACAATCATTTAACATATATATGACATCAACATCACGATGGGTCGTTTCCTGGTGAACACCCTGTGGGCATTAAACATGCTAGTTTTGATGACCTTAAAAGCAATAGCATTTGTTGCAATGCACAAAACTGTTGTTGCCCGATATCATGTCGTTGTTATGAAGCTTTTGTGACATCTACATTGCTTCAATACAAATTCTTGTGGCCTAAATACCTAACTTTTTTCCTTGTGAACAAAATTTACCTGAATTTTTTTGCCAAAAGTTATTGAGGTGTAGCACCCCCACACCGCCCGGTCGTGACGCCCTTCACAACAGATATCCTGCACAGTGTCTGATCTATGGTTACTCGCATTCTCCAGGAATTACAAAGTTAGGCTTTACTAAATTACAAGGGGATTCGGGACAAGACAACTAATGCCTTTGTATTCTCAAAGATCAAACTAATTACTAATATATGGTATTGGGACAACGAGAAGAATGTTATCGCCATCAGGGTACAATACTCACTGCTGTTAAAACTGCATGCCAGTCATCCAGGTATGAGTCTTACAAAGGTACTTTCATCATCTTATTTATGGTGGCCAGGCATTGATCAAGATCTAGAGAAGACAGACAGAGTATACCATATTCCAGGAAATTAACGCGGCACTTAATTAAAACGGTTTTTTAAAATTCGCGTTAATAAAATGCCCGTTAATTAGAAGTCACGTAAATTTCCAGGCCGTTATAAAGGTTCTGGGTGAGAAAAAGAAGAGAAAAATCAGAATGCATTTAAACTTGTTTTATTTCTGTGTTCATTAAATCCATCATGTATCCTAGTTTGACTGAACCGCCTTGATTTAATTCTTATTTCAATGTGTCTTTGGCTCTGGAACTGGAACAAGTCCGAAAGAGTAAATCAAGGGTCCCATAATGTGCATTGATTGAGCTCCCTTATTCTAAATTACAGAATAGAGAGCCCATTTCTGTGGTCTAAAACAAAATGTTATTGAAAAACTGACGTATACAGTTTAAACCTCTGTCATCACCAGTCTCTACATATTGCTGTGGATATAACACTTATGACAATCCTTTAATAACTTTAGCTTTTGTAAATAAAACCGTTTTCAGAGTAAATGTAATCCTCTCAACAGATATTTACATGAGCTAATCCTAACTGTTATGCATAAGAAGTCGCTTCACAAACGTTTTAAGGTCATCAATGCACTAAAATATTTATACAGTCCTTACTGTATGACAATATTTATGTAGATAACGGTCGTGGTTTAATTCGGAGTGAATATTCCAATGGCAACTAGTTAAAATTATTTTTGATATTACTTCTGGAGTTGTAGAATATGATAACGAATAGACGAGGTCCACAAAAGTATTTCAGGTGATCAGTCATGAACAAAACTTCTTATTCAATTAACATGAAAGGTTTTCATTTCTTCTTGGTGCTAACGGATGTCTTCTGAATAGAAGATACGCAGTGACCTGTATAACTAATGAGTATTTTATGTACTGTGTTGATCATTGCTTAGGCAGTCTCGCTATGTTTACAGTTTGGGACCATCCACACAGACTGTACGCACGTACGAAGGGGTCAACCAAAAAGCATAAGGCATCGTTTGTGGGAGAAGAGTCACCTGTGTTACGTATGCAATTTTGAGAAACCGCAACATTTTATTTGCTATAATTGTAGAAGGTATTGGTGTGTATGAGCAATCTAGAAGATATGACTGAAGGTTTTACCATGGTAAGATCATGAATTATGTTTTGGAAATACTAATTTGTCGCCCTTCATTCCATCTTCAAATAGTACTCTAAGACAATTGTTAATATATAATTTGTTCCTTCATAATTTGACCAATGGAAAGCAATAATTTATTTTAAAAATATTATCACCTTGAGGAGGAATAATCAGCCTTGCGGTACTACATTTTTGTGAATCATTGTTAGAAGGACTTAATCATTCAAATTTAAAGTAGATTTTGTTAGATAGAATCGGCTACTGAACCTCAAAGTATCAAACAATTGAATAGAGGAGACCAGAAGGAAAATTTATGACGCAAAAGCACAAATAATATATACTAAGGAATACAAATGTCTGCATTTCACTTATTAAAAAATTACCCTTTCGGCTTTTAGAAAATTGTACATTGATAATGGAAATGGTAAAACCTGACCATGGTGAGGGGTTAAATGTCCTTCAGTACTACTAGAAAGCTTACAGAGAAAGATATTGTTTCTTTAAGATTTTCGCAGCAAATATTTCATAACAGTAGGAAATAAAAACAGAATATATTTGCCCAACAAAGTTCAAAAAATAACTTAAAATTCTGTTGGTATTAACTAAAATAGTTTCAAAAACGAAAACCGATAGCTAAGAATGAGTTGTGAAAAATATACACGTTTTTAGAGGGCATTTCTCTAGAAACATGTAAGCCCAAAACATTTTACAAGCTTATAGTATTAAAGACAGAATCCCTAATAAGCTTTTAGATTTTGAATATCTTCATCACTGCAAACAAGCGAGAATTAGGAAATCTGCTCCATTCATTTGCAGTAAAACTCGCATAAATTGTGTGTTATGCATGTGTCAAGTGTTTCATGGAGAGGTCTCCATCAAAACTCGTTTCCGATGTCATTGAATACAAAGATCCTCTTGTCGTACTTTGACTACTTGGAGGTGTTAATTTGCTTTACAGTATCCGTACAAGGATATGAGAAGAGAAAACTATGAGAGACTAACAATGGCAAAAGACTTTTTATCAATTTTGGAGATATTTTGTCGTATTTCCACAAAATCCTCCCAATTTCTTAAAAAATCCATATCCCTTCTAATTTGTAAATCGTTCTTTTATCCTTCCAATCATTGGCTTAGGGGCGCTTAAAAATTGGGGGTCTGCAAATTTTCTGTCCCAATGAACAGCAGGGGGCAAAACATTTGCGTTCTGGAATTGCTTAAAATTGCTTAAAATATATCATATCAATATCTTACTCTATTCAAATTTCAAGAAGAAAATGTTCTTGTTATATTCTTGGACAGTTATCTTTAAAATGGACTAATGGAAAAGATATGCTGAAAATACTATTACAACATAAATCGTCATTCGTCGTGCTTGCCCTGCAACTTTAAAAAACTCGTACGAAATTCTGAGAACTCAAAATTTGATAATTCTAAGAAACTTCTAGTCTTGCCCAAATTTTTGCTTTGTTATAAAAAGACGTGTGTATATCAAAACTGAAACTTTACAATTCTGGTTTTGCCCGAATATATTGTGAAAGTGTTTGCGAAAATTTGCCCCACTAATATTCGTTTGTGTCCAACTGGTGGGCTGACGCCCCCAGCCCCCTGACTCCTACGCCTACGCTTCCAATCAACCAAAATTCACAAGAAAAAGGATCAATCCTTCCAAGCAGAAGCACTGGAAGATTGCTTAAGCAGTGCTATGACTACTATCGTCCAATCAAAATCAACAACAATGGTTTGAAGGTTTGAATCTAGACAGTTTCCTATCTGTAATACCCCCGTCTTACGTTTCAATCAAAACTTGTTCCTTTCTTTCTTTTACAATATTGATCCAAACAGATTCTCTTTATTTTCCTGCATCTCAAAGCAGGATTAAAGGAGATATAGAATGCGAACGGGGGCTCGCTGGAAATACTATTTCCCCCAAGACAGACAACAATGATAATCTCCATGATCAAGTATGTGCCTGTCACTTCAAAGACTATTGCTGGTATATCGTGTCAAAACAACATTGCCTATTTAAATAAGTACCCTTGAGTGGAACCTGAAACCCAAAACAAAAACCTGACCAGTTGCTTAATTAGTATGTAATCAATCGGATGTCATTCGTATTGGCATCCGGATTGCAATTCTGGTCAACTCACTGGAGTCCGCGCCCACCAAACTGACAATCCAGAATGGCTCGTGGTCTCCCATTGCAAACGTAGATTCTACTGAAAGGTAACAGGTTTGTTAAACAGGGTATAGTTTAAAAGAGTACGAATATAAATTGCATACAAATAAGCTGTTGTTATTATAAGGCAGATACTGCAAAGGAAAGATTACAATTCCATATTTTGTGTGACAAAGGCATATTTTTGACAAAGAATATGTTTCAATCCTGATTTAAGCTACGTGATGTCTTTGATCCAATTTCTCTCTAATCTTAAAACATAATAAGGATAAATGTCGAAAAGTATGACACCATAGATTCCATGTCGGATTCAAGCAATAAGATTTTAAGCAAATGGCTCCGGTATGGATTAGCTGATGAAAACGCCAGGATTTATCCATGTGACATTTTAAATTAGCTATGGCAGTTATATAATATTGATAGCTGTGGTTATTATCTTAACATGTGCATTTGTTCAAAGTATACTTTGGATGATAAGTATCAGAATAAGTTTAACTAAGTTTGATCAATACGACAATGCCAATTAGGGTGGGCTGCCTTCCTTTGTGAAGGCTAGATACTTATCTATTGTCAACTGCCATCATCAGCCTCTTTAATAAAGCTCAATTAGAGTTAGTGTTAAGGATGAGCATTTAATTGCAGTACCTTTAATGATCATGAAACACAAAGGAGCAGATTACGTAATGACGGAAATCTTTTTAAAAGTGATCTAGAATGGAGAGCCCCATCATATTGTCAGTAGCTTTGTTTTCATATCTTATAGATAGAGCTCAAAATAAAGAATAACATTACAAACTATTGCGACATTTTTTGCGAAGTCTGTCCATGTTGATCTTATTTGTTCTAAACGTTATTGAGGCTAAGAAAAAGCATAACAGACAAGGGCGTTGCTAAGGATTTGAACATTACATCTGAAAGGAGGCACAATATCAATTAAGTTCAATAATTCAAGTTTACCAACAATCTTCATAGTGGAGGGGGAAAATGATTTTCATTTCGCAATACTACTACGTGCCAGCAGAAACTATATCTAGGTCTTTACGTGTCGTTGTATATATGATTATGACATAACAAATCCCCCTCTCACAGCAGATTTAGAGCATCCAATTTAAAATGAAGAGAGACAAAATAGAGACATAGTTGTATCTTAAATCGACATTTCTCCAGAAGACTGTGAAAAGAGCAGAAAGAGAAAACGAGCGTAATTCAAGCGTGAATGGTGATAAATACTCGAATGGAGGCATCTGAATTTGATCTCGTAATCTGCCTTTTTACTTTGAGTTCTTCAGGTCTTTGCATTGCGTTATTTCATGATATCTTCAAGCTTTAACTTTAAGGTTGGTATGCTGTTATCAAGGATGGCAATGTGGGGTGTCATGGGGAGCAGCTGCTCTCGAAAAATTCCTAATTGACATCCCAACGGCAGCTAAGTGTAAAAAGAGAAAAAATTGTCGGAACTTGGACTGGTCAAAAATACAAAAATTGTCTGAAGACAGTGTTGAAAAACCTAAATACCGAAACATTGATATTGTATTTCCTTGGATCATTTGTTTATAGCAAAAAATTCATGGCAATAGGTTGGAAACAAATCATCAATAATTGAACATTTGTTTACCAACACGTTTCATTTCAAATTACATATAATTGATTTCATTTATGTTAAACTATATTGTAAATAGTTCGAGTATATAAACAACGCGACAAGTTCAAAAGTGAAGGTTCCAATTCTCAGCAACGGATTTTTAAAGAGTAAATATATAATTGTGCAATGGAATCCAAAAAAAGCTGTCGGGAATATTTTCGAAATTGTCGGCACTTGAGCACTTCTGGTATTGTCGGCATATCAAGTTTTGGCAGCTAGCGGCACCTCTGGCTGTTATACAATGGACGCTACACAATGCTACCCTAAGTAACTGAAATCCCAGTTTCCATTTCATCACAATGAGAGACATGCAGTCACGTAGCTGGGGGGCAAAGGGGGGCGGCGCCCCCTAAATTCATTTCACTGGTTAATTCCGCCGTCCTCAGTCTTCTCGAGCTAGATTTTGTCATCTTTACCCGCATAATGTCTCACAACTCTCTTTGACCTACTATAATCCAAACGAATGCGACCTTGCTCAGGTGCTTTTGACCTTTACCGGTGTTTTTGACAATATATGTCATTCAGTGCAGAAGTATGCTGACAGGCCCTAATCTGAACCCAATGAAAGAGGAGAAGAACTTCCCCTCACAATGTCAGTTCAACAGTGTGCATTTACATGACTTCATAATTGCTTATAGGAGGGGTTTCTTGGGCTTTCAAGGCTATGAACCAATAAAATGAGTATAAAAAACTACTTTTCTGGTAAGCGTGGCACTTCGTCTTCCAGTAAATTGCATATCGATGGAGCATCTGCAGAACCATCTCCTCCAAAGCAGGTAAAACAGTCCAATTTCACATCAAATGCATCCATAATTAAAAAGTTGGACAAAACAAAACCAATTTCTCCGACTGTTGCTTCATATCCCAGAAAGAGATTTGGACAGGAGACATTTGACAGACATTTTAAAGCGGAATTGTATGAAGGGAGGCCCTGGTTGGAATACGTGATTGAATTAGATGCATGTGTATGTTTTCCATGCCGAGTTTTTGCACCAACATCGGATTCATCATTTGTACGAACAGGTTTTAGGTATTGGAAGCATGCCGGAACAGGAAAATTGAAAAATGTACAAGGAACTAGCTCCAATTTAAAAGGATTTGCAAAGCATGCAAGCAACCATTCACATAAGGAGGCCATGAAAATATGGAAAGAACACAAAAGAAGATCTTCCAAGAGTACACTCTCTGTAAATACGATGGTTCTTCATAGGATACCTGAACATCGTAGGTGGGTTGAAACAGTGTTCACTGCAGTTACGTATCTGGCTGTAAACGGACTTCCATTTCGGGGTGACATCAAAAATACGAATTTTGCATCCGAGAGTTTCGGTGGAGGAGTTTACATAAATACTTTCTCTGACTTACTGTTTAACCTTGATGAAAACCTAAAGCAAATCGCAGAGAAACTGCCCGCTAATGCAAAGTACACATCCCCTGAAATTCAAAATGAGGTTATCGGAGTGCTGTCATCAATTTTATCATCAAAAATTGGTGAAAAAGTCAACAAGGCACAAACGTATACCATCATCAAGGATGGTAGTACTGATTGACATTGGAGAGAGATGGAAGGAATAGTAGTTCGGTTCATTAATGATGATCAAAGAACACGCAATTGGTTTGGTAGAAGCTCATGATAGAAGTGACACAGGATTGATTGAAATATTAACGAAATACTTAGTGGAGCTTGATGTACCTTTGGACGGGATTGTATCTCAATGTTATAATGGTGCAAGTGTCATGAGCGGAGACAGAGGAGGACTTCAGGAATTGTTATCAGTTACCTGTGAACGAAGTATTATGTATATTCATTGCTTCTGCTACAAATTTCATTTGGTGGTTATGGATATCATTGAAAAAATTCCATCTATTTTCTACCATTACTTGCTGATAAAAAGTCTGAAGCTTGCAGATGTAAAGGAAAGATACAAAGGTCGTCAGTTAAAGCGCTTGTTGGAAATCAGATGGTCTGGT
>JANTCA010012002.1:10183-49543 GCA_024741275.1 Chironex yamaguchii | reverse complement strand
CATCAACATCAAAATCACCACCATCAGCATCATTATCAGCAGTTAACTGTAATACGGAAGAGAGTCCAACGAACTGTAGTTCTTGGGTGTTGTATTACATGAAACACTGAAGTTACTGATTTAAGACAAAGACTCTTGTCAGTTTATTAATGGTAATTAATAAAAGTGTCAAAAAGATGAATTCCAACTTAAAGGTCTTTTGGATGAGTAAGGAACTGTCCCAGTATGACAGAAGTCACCGAACAGGTCCACTGGAGATCTGCTTTTGTCACTGCATACAGGTTTAGGTAAAGGATTTAAGGATGGCCACCCTGAAAATTTGCAACATTGCAACACATACTTAAAAGCATTTTTCGTCTGCCACTCTTCAGAGTATGAATCGTCAGAAAGGAAAGTATAGATATATGGCAACCTTTTCATACGAAACATGTATCGAAACTAGCCAATCATAAGCAAGAAAGGGAAAACAAAGAGCAAATGAAGATACAAAGCATTATTGGAAGACTCCAAGTGAAAAAAAGAACTCTTTCTGTCTATAGAATAGTGGTTTTCTTGTTTTGATGTAGACAGACTCCAATACACTTTGATGAAAGGACGATCTAGCTGTGCCAATTATCCGAAAATTCTCGTCCTTATACATTTTGGCGCATTCTGAATTTCCTAGTAAATGTTGGCCTATGGCAGAATCGTACGTTTTGGTAGTTATTTTCGCTTTGCATGCGTGAAGTGGCTGTTCTCGAAGAGGAATTGATGTTTGGCATACAGTGGCTGGAACATGTTTGATTCTGTCACCCAATCCCGAGCATACCGAGCTTGATATCGGTACAGAAATTTATATACAACTAAGCTTTTTAAGGGTGCTTATCAAAACATTTATAGTTTAGAGTATGTGCCAAGTAAAAGGTAACACAATAAATCATCAACTTACCTCAACGGGATAAAACATTCTGAGTGAGGCAGACGAAAATACTGACTCAAATCCTTCCCTAAATGCGTGCATTTGTTTGCTTATGCCTTCTACTAATGTCCAGTGAGTAACCAACTACAAAGCAAAGTAGAATTGTCTAGTTTTAATACAAATATCTATGGATCGCAGACAAGTCACAATCTTAACTGAATAACAGTTTCATTCTGATCGCGATCTTCTACGGTGAATATACTAGTGGTCAGTCTAGAGACACACAGTAACCAAACAAAGACACAAATGGGATCAAACGTGACGAACCCACTACATATCTTTGAATGAAACTCGTGTCAGTGAAGTACAGTTTCTACAATTCCTAGATTTTTCCACCTACTACTTTCTTGCGTTGTACAAACAAATTTATTACCTCTCCAAAGTACCTCATCATCGGCGTTTGTTTGTTGGTTGGCTGGTTGGATAGTTTTCATTATATCTCAGAGCGTTTGGAGATGATCCGAATCAAATCCTGGATTCTCGATCACTTTTTGTAAAACGAAACCCTCATAGTGCTAGTGAGGAACTCTTAGAGCCTTATCATATGAGTCCGGTTGACCGGACTGGCCCGGTTTGCCGACATCTCACTTTGATTGACAAACTCTCATAAAACGCAACTCGCTATCATATGAGAACTGGGCTGGCCCCTGTTAACCAAGATCTCGCTTTTGCCAAGTGGGATCCCGGTTAAACGGGCTGAACTTTTTCCATGTGATAGCTCCAGCCCGGCAAAAGTGTTCTGAATACTCAAGCAAGCTATACTAACAGGCGCCATAATAACTGGGTTTTCCCTTCGAGAATTTCCTCCCTAGTTGTCGCTTTATGAAGATATCATTATCAAAATTTCAAAATGATCAAGAATCCAGATGGCTATGCAGATCACTCTTAAAAGATAATGGGTTCTTTCTTGGATTAATGACCATAACACATGTCTGGTAAACTTGAAGTTGCTAACAGACAAAGAAACAAACGGACGAATGAATAAACAAAACGTAACGCAACCAATACCTCCTTGGCGGAAGAAATAAATTCAACACAAAAATTATTGACTAGTAAAAGCTTATTAACTCAATTTTCAAGTTGTACCGTCCATCTCATTGGTCACAGAGGAGAATTGGGAACAGTGGCAAGGAGACCTCTTACCACACACCGCGATTCTTCTCCAAAATAGGTAATAGTATTAATATTCTACATAGCATAACCAAACTAACAGGTACGATTGTCAACGAAGGGAATAAAAAGCACTAAAGAACAGAAACCCCACACAAAAATATCCTATTTCTCATTTCTGAAGAAAATAAACGTAGAAATAATAACTGACCTTCACATATTCTTCAAGATTTGCTATTGTGACGGGCAAATCGCGTCCATTTTTCTACGACAAAAAAGATTAAAAGTAATAAAGAACTTAAGAATAAAAAGAACATCAATGAAACAATTTAACCCTAGGAAAGATGGCGTAGATTATGGTAACGTCTAAAATAGAATCTTTAAACTGGAAGGCCGGCATAGATCGAAATAACAGTCAGAATTTTTCGTCTGTCACATGACATAACAGTGCACTTATACAGGGTTTCGTCTTTTATAAAGTTGGTATAAAACATACAATTTGTAAACGTGCGGTCTGACAAAAAATATTAAAGCAAAATGTGATCAGAAGACATTATGCGATTAACTTCAAATTCTAACAGAACTAAGACCAGGTTTGTGGGGGATGACACTTTTGAAAGGCGACGATGACAATGACGGCAAATCAAGACGCAGCAAATTTGACCTACGTCAATAAACAAATCTTTAACAGCAAGTCGTTTCAATGATCTTATTAACGACATACACGATATGCTTTTATATCGATAACACGTGCATTACAAGAACTAAAACAGTATCGAGATAAGATGATTTCAGGACTAGCAACTTACTGTCCTGGAATAAGCAACGATCAGTTTACCAATGTAGCCTTACGTGGGTCTTGAACTCTAGACATTTTGCTCCAAGGGGCACATGCTCTAACAAATTCAACCACGTAAAATACACCTTACGTCAGTAAGTCTCAACAAACGCATACAAAGGTTTGGTACGAAATAAAGGTTTGACTGTTAAACTTTGAAAGGGTGTTTTCCCCTATTACTACTGCCCTGTCAACACTGCCTGGTCTGTATCAGTTTAATTACTACGGGGTCCGTAATCGATATCAACTTATGCTCATTAATTTTTTAAGTTTTTGGTCTCAATTAATTATCTGCTGTATATCCGGACCTTTCAATGACCTTGTCCGGGATTCATGCCAAAAAGTGGATGTGTACATATTTTTTGTCATGCCAAATTAATGTTGCAAGTTTTAAATATAATATAGTAAATACAGCTCATAGCCTTTAGGATTTCTTCTTGTTCTCTACCCAACTGAGCGTCAACAACAATGTAATCGACTCCAAGAAGCCGTTCCGTTTGAGTGTGCACGGATCAGCAAATTCATCATTACCAACTACCCTTGGATAATTCCTTTAATCCTTCTTGCTAGGTTGTATTCCTTCTGAATATGGATAGAAGAAAAAATTCAACACTCAGACCACGCAGAAAAAAAATTGACAAAACAGGATACATACTTTAAGCTCAATGCTCTCGTTCCCTGGTAACACGAAATCCAAGCCTAAATCTTCAATTGGGAGTCCGTCCAGTGTTAAGCTTCCTAAACATAGTTGCAGACTTTCTGGTGTATGAGTATTATCTTCCTCAATACGTTTCTTTTTAGTAACAATGTCATTCAGTTGACTTAATGATCTATACAACATTGAGTCCGTGTACTGCAAATCAGCTAAATCAAGCGTTGCCTCTTGGCCAAGCACCCATTTGTAAAAAGACTGACTGAATGGTACATCGATCATCCGCGAATCCATGATCGCTTTCGCTACAAAACGACCCAATAATCGAAACCTTGATTTAATCTTGGCCAACTGTCCTCCTTTTAAACTTCTTGGGATAGGCTCTACAATAATCAAACAGTCATAAAAAGTCATTAAGATTAAAAAATAATCTCGCGAGAGCGTACGGTACTTCCTTGTACCTGCTTACGTCAAAGCCTAAGCTACTCCCTTAAAAAGCGCCTACCTTCGAGTACGTGATCTTTTTTACCGATGCCCTCCTTTTAACACCGGTTTTTTAAGCACCCGCCCATATTGCACAAAGAAGGATATATTTATTGCACTAGAAATAGTACTAACTAACCGCTCCACGACCTTTGTTAAAAAGTACATCTCGGCGTGACCATGAAGCAAGTTAGTGATGTTTCTTTTGCAAGTTAGGCAAATACTTAAAAGTAAGCCACACGTAGCAAGGGCCAAGACAAATTTTACAGCATTTCAATAATAATAACCAATGAATCAGCTAAAACTTTCGTAAAAATGGTCGCCTTTTAAAAACTTTGTATAATGGAGAGGCATGTGCAATGAGGTTAGAATGCAATGCAAGGAAAACTATTTGTGTGCAACGCAAGATATATGATTCAAACATATATAGCATCAATCAATCATTTCATTTTCATTTGAACTGAAGTAATGCCAATCAATCTTAAATCTAGTCTTTAAAATGTTGCTCATTGTTGTAATAGTACTAGGGATACTTTTGTGCTACAAAGTCATGAATGTTTAAGGCCAAGAAATGTCAATACACTCAGTTATTACATTCGAAACTGTAACTTCAAAGTAAGGTTATATGATTTGCTCTCGCCGCGTTCAGCTGCAGTCATGATATCAAATGGAAAAATTTAGAGAGAACAGAAACAAAAGTTAACTATAACTATTTTCAAGTCCCTATAGATTCGTTCTCCCACGCACACCCCCCCCCCCTCTTTTTCCAATGACACAACTTGCGACAAAATACTGACATTTGATAGATGCTATTACATGGATTCCGATACATCTATATGTTTGTTGTATTTTTCGTGAACTGACGTTACCAGGTATCACATTCAACTGAAAGTAAATCGGATACCCTCAGGTTTTGCTCGTCTTCCAGGTTTTGAGATGTACATTTCTTTATTCGTACAATTGCACTTATTAGAAGGCATTGTTTTTTTTTCTCAAAGGTAGATTACGAACCAAATGATACCAGAATTTCGTATATTCCAGGCCTTTTCTAAGTCTTCGTTTTCGGAAAGTGATAAAAACATCATTCCTTTTCACACTCTGAATCCCAACTGCCTTAATAAACGCAAGAGTTACCAGCCATTTTGTTGCAATGGGCACCTAAAAGATACATTATTTAACAGCCTTGACAAAATTTCACCATGAGCCTACTTCATTAAATTGGTTACCACCTGGTTGTTGGGAAAAGTGCATTAATACTGTTCTATCCAATCAATGCTGTTTAGCAAAAACATTCAGCCAATGAAAATCCTTCTGATCATAATAGCTTTTGTTTTCAACGTGGAAAATAAGGTGTAGAAAACGAAGTAAACTTTGTTTGAACACATGAAGTGTGGAAGATAAATAAAAATTGTTATGATCGAAACCCACCGGATGCAGCATCAACAACGCAGGCACACAGGACTAGAGGGCCTCACAACGTTGGGCAACAACATGAAAAGTATGTTAAATATTAGATTCCATGTATGCTGTCCAACATGACAATAACACTTTTAGTATATAATGATACTTTTGCATTTTTAATTCATTGTCCTGTCAAAATTGATAAAAATCTCCTATAAAGCCTCCTGTCCCCTTGAGTGTGCACCACCTTGTAAATTTCATATAGGCCCGGAACTTACTCAAGGAAATATGGCGTCGGGTGTCTCATAGTCAATAGACAACACTGGTTGGGTAACTTTGGCTGAGCGCTATTGTGCACTATTTGGATGTTAAACCACAAGTAATTTCCAGTAAATGAGCCCTGGACAGTGCAAACTTCTTGGATCCCTCACAACGCTCTCATGTAAACTATTTGTAGAACATCCACTATACCACGGCACTTACTTAGCTACAAATCCCAGTAACGTGCCATAACACTAATAATATAAGTAGATTCTACATTTCCACTATACAATCATTAATGCAAGCTGTGGCCAGTGTACACTGTCGCATTGTGATGAACTGAACCTTTTTTGAACAAAAGGATAGTAGAACAGAACACAGACACCGCGCTGAAGTTTCCCCAACCAGTGTTTTCTATTGACTATGGTTGTATCAACAACTTACCAATGAAATATTTAATAAACATAATTTTCCAATGGCACAGAAACGTCATCTCAGTTAAAGCCATGCCAATCAAATACTTTGTTGTGCTATCTTTCTGCTACATTTTGATTCCACACGAGTACCAATTTCAATGGTACCAGTTCCAATGGACCTGGAACCAGAGTTCATACGTCTTTCCCATGTAAAAAAGTCAAATATTAACAAACGTCACAGATTAACAAGGGTAAAAAGAATTTGAAATGCAGATGACTCACTAATGCTAATCATTATGACTAATAATAAAAGGTGACAAAGGTTGACAAAGTTTTTTGCAGACTCACTTGGGAAGAGTCCCGAAGGTGAATGAATGTAATGAACTTTTTCTTTATGTTCTCCTACAATAAAGTACATAACGCAAAACAAATTCATCACATGGACCTACTACAAACTCATTCCTATGAACAAGATGCTTATTACAACGAATCCAAAAACGTACCAAAGTTACTACTGTACAACACCAGTTTACTACTGTACTTCCTAGCATGACTAGGATCACCCGACGCGTTTAATATGTAAGTATATATAGTTCCATATATCTATATGACATTTGCTTCACTCTTTACAAACAAACCTACGACCATCGCAAGAAAATACCTAATTCCAGACACAGATTGTCTGTCTCCAGGAGGACCGTCACAAGTAACAATTTTGTCATCTGCCTTATTGAAGGTACATAAACAGAACAGTAGAATGTATATAAATAAAATGTAGAAATATAATAACGTTGGTTCTTACCGTCTCCTTCTGTGACCTCCACTATTTCTCCTCGCCACATGTCAACATCTGATTTTTGAAACTCCTTGGACGTAAGTGCGTAAAACTCTAAAGTAGGGCCCAGCCCTGTGCCAACCTACCAAAAGAAACCATAGTCTCATCTTTATGTTTTGAATCATAAAAGATGGGGTGATCATCCTCTGGTGCACTTAGGTATCTGAAGTGAATGATTAAGAGTTTTGTTATCATTGTTGTCCAGTTGATTGAATCAGCAGGAAAAGACACCCGGAAAGCAACAGATTGCACAAGCGGATGATTGGTTTCTGCTGACTGGCATCTCTCAATCATTTCTGTGGAACTGATTAGATCAGCAGGAAAGTCTTCAGATCTGCAGTTTGACGAACTTTGTTGAGCCCTCGAATCGTTACAAAGTTTATTTTTGCCTACATCATGTAACTACCGTATCTGCTACTATCTCATATGTTGTTACTTCGACTTGGCATGTCTCGTTTCCTTTTACCTTGGGTACGTGTTTGATTTGCCAATGTCCTTTAAAATGTCTTTCCTATTCGCATCTTTATTCTCGCAGTAAACCTTGTTGGTATTCCATATGTTTGTCTGACTCTACTTATGCTTGCTGTAATAGGTATAACATGAAATAAGATGCAAGTCGAGAATTTTTTTTGTTGGTTTTGTCTACTGGTGGAATTCCTTCTGACTACAGGACTGTAATAATATGGTTTCCCTCGCGTGACCAGGCTAACATCATCAATATAATAAAAAGATCATCTCAGATTATAGTATAAATTAAAGTATAAATCTTAATATAGTTACCTCCCCTTCGTACTGAATTTCTAAAAGTGCTTTGCTGTGGGCTAAGTCGTTCATGACACTTTCTGCTTGTTTCAGGAGGTTACTTCGCGAGACTGTTCGCTGAAAGGAAAACAAACAATTGTTGACAATATGTGATTGTTGCATCAACAATACCATAAACATAAAAATACAAATAGCACACCTCGTCATCTGTTGACACGAGACCTTGCATTGGACAGTTTTCTTCTTCTCTATTTTCAGAAGATAAAAGTCGACTTCATTTTGCTGCACATGACTTTCAGAGGCATACATTGAAATACAAAATACATTTCCAATACAAAAGGCAAAGTATCACGCACTTTTTTGAACACTAAAGGAGTACAACAGGGCATGTGCGACAATACCTACAACGTTTTCTGATGCTAGGCAATCTTACATCGAAGGCACCTTGTCATTTTACATCAAGGCCAGTGTTAAATGCTTTGTGTTTGTCACGTGGAGATGTAGAGATAAAAGCACATTGTAACATACCTCAGATTGGCTACTGACACTTGCTGGACATTACAGTTCATTATGGTGTCCCAATAAATATTTATTATTACTTTTGGGCCCATTTTAGCAAAATTATTCCCTGAGTGCTTTCTGATGGGCTTCAAAGCACCAAAACCCGTTTTCCAAAGTTTTTCGTCTTACTGGGTAACATGGAGGCTCGACAAACAGCGTGTCATGTACAGGCTACTTCTTTTCCAATAAACTAAAGCTGAAAAATGGGGTCAAACATGGGATTGTGGCACCCTCTTATGTTTTTTAATAAGAGCACTTGTCGTGTGAAGATAAAGATGAGGACATGATGATCCATTAGCTATGTATTTCCACTTCCACACTGTGCATTTGAGAGAGAGTGAGCCATGTAAAGAGTAATTCAAGGGCTTACACGAAACAAGAACACCTCATATGGAGGCTGACACTTAAAATAATGCTTCAATTTCAGATGATACAGTCACCAATCCAATGTTAACCTCAATTCTCCATGACACAAATAGTTACCTTCTTCTTTTCCAACCTTGGCGTGACTCTATCAGCTGCCTCTGTATTCGACAGATCAGGTACATTTTCCTAGAAAAAGCCAATGACATCATTGTAGTCTTCATTCTATCTTTACTTCAAAAACTGAAAACATCCCAACCACAAACTTCCTTGTACTAACTCTTGAAGGGGACAACGCTTTAGAAAAGCGAATTCTGTAAATACTCCCCTTGCAAAAACGAAAGCACTAATAGCAGAAAAATATTAACAAATAGGCCAAATTTGGGGATTGAACAGAGAGAAAGAGTACCTTTGGTGTATCACCAGAACATAGAACCAAAGAAAGAGAAAACCATTTTCCGAAAACAATTGTCTGTCACTGTCATAGGCAGACAAAAAAACTCCTTGCAGTACCCACCTGTAGTTTCATCATGGCACGATCTCGATCAAACGTCGACGCATAGAACAACTGTTGTCGGCACTCAAATGGGAATATGAACGGGCTGCAAAATTCAAGAAAATAAGAAATATAAGAGGAAAAATCAAAGTTAACTACAGCAATCATATAACTCTCTTCCTAAGAAACATATTTATAATACCTTACTCGATGACAGTACACAGCAACAAGGGGAACACCCTTGCATTACATCAATTACAATTGTACGTCCGGTGAGAATTGCTCTTACACTGGCATATCTATGGTCTACTAGTAAGTATAATGATCAAGACAAGTTCAACTGTGATAGGAACGCTTGACATTGTCCCTTAACTGGCGGTTTATGCTTTCACTCCTTGCAGCATACGAGGTTTTAGAGAGGCAGTACTACATGTAAAGCACTGAAGCCCGTTACTGTCTTCAGGATCTTTGCGAAAACACTAATGATTTTTTTAATAACACAACTGATTATAACATACAAGCCACCATTTCCTCATTGTTTGGTCAGGGGACAATCTGGTGTCGTACAATGCAATGAAAACATACATATATACATAGGGCACCAAACGACACAGGGAAAACTGAGACACATACAGTTGGACCACCAGTGAATGTTTCGTTTTGAAGAGAAATAAGCGACTCACCATGCTAAAGCAAGTTCTGATAGCCACTGCGGAAGATTACCAGTCATAATAACTAATGGGTCTACGATTAAACAGAAAAAACGTATACCACTAATGCTCAAAAAGCGCCTCAAAGGGGCAGACAAAATAGAGGATACATACAAACAACAGACGTCAAAATAAATATTCTGCTGTTTAAAACATTCTAGGCAAATACGTTGCTGCCACAATACCAATGGTCATTGCTTTTGTTTTCTTGCAAGGTGGAGCCTTCGTATGATAAAATTTCCACTTTCAGATATTCTGTGTAGCGACTAATTCCATATACCACTCAAAGGAGTCCTTACATACAAAGTGGCCGCGTAATGTAACCAAGCAGCATTTCTTAACTCAGCAAAGCAAATGTACTGTGTATCTGTGGCGTCATAGAAACCAGGGCGTGCCCTACAATTGGGGGATAACCATAGCACCTATTAGCAGAATAAATTAAATGTACTTTGAACGCAAATTGCGGCTTTGTATTTGACGAACTCTGTTGGAAGTTATGTAGGCCCGCTTTCAATAAATGATAACTAAGACGTGAAATATTATTTACCTTGTAACTGTCTCATTGCCTTGGCTGTCAACTTAGTGTTGATAAATTCATTGACTGAAACCACGGCTTGCGAGTGTGGGGACTATAGAGAAAGAAAAGTCCAACAGACATCTAAGTTGAGAACTTTGAGGGCAAGAGAATAGGCCTTTCTTCTTTCTCCGGGCAAAATCAGGCAGAAAAATATGCTCGATTTAGAAAAATCCTCATAATATATACTTATATGACAAAATGTACATTTATATGACAATGGATATTTATATGAAATAAGGTATGTTTATCGCAACATACTATGATCTGGTTTCAGATTTTGTTTAACAACAAAAGTGTTAGGAGAAAAAATAGCAATACGAGACGTACTGGAAGGCTAAACAGTTCTACTGATAAATAAACCTTAATCAACCTAATGGCATGGCCCAAGGATTTGACATCAACTTCTTTCGTGCGACATGCATGCTTTAAATATAAAAAAGTTCAGTTATCAGGTATACCAGTACAAGAACTTAATGCAAAAATAGTACAATAAAATAAAACACTCATCAAAATCGGCTCAAGATGAACTGCCTAGTTCTCATTCTCTTAAAACACTGCATTCTTAAGTCTTTATTTTTATCGCATGGGATGCCAGTGACCTGCTTTGCACTGTCAGATATCCAGGTGAAACCTAGAATGCTAGCCAGAGGCAATTTAGTACCGGGTAAAATATCAAAGTACGAAGCGTAGTAAGCAAAGCGAACAGAGCACTCGCTCCTCACGACGGGGCTCAAGGGACCAGCCAGAGGGGCTTTGCACATTTAGAGGTACAAGAGAAAAAACTTTTAGGGTAAAATTTGCCAGTAAAACTTAATATTTTAAAATATCTTTCGCCTTGAAGAGCCACTGATTCAATGTTTTAGGTTTTGCATGAATTAAAAGCAAGGGTATAAATATACTGAAACAAAGAAATAAGATATAGTTGTATGAATATTGTATCAAGGAAAGTGGCGTAGAAGGTCCATTTTAATGCTATCAGAATGTTTCCCCCAAACAACTTTCATTTCTTTACCAAAGTGGCGACATCGGAAAAAATTGAAGTAATTTGAGGATAAATTTTCCATGGCAGCCGCTTAATGTGTGTTAGAGTTGCAATTCGGTTGCCGAACGTTCCAAATACTTTATGGAGGGGAGTGTATTGTCACTATCAGCTCCTGATTTGCACGGTGAAAATGAGAAATATGTATCTGTTTTTCAATAAGGTGCAAAACTACAACTTGTTACGATCGAAATGATACATTGGCGGCAAAATTTTAGTTCACTTTAAGAGAATCACTCCCAGATGGCACATCCAATCGGAACTTTTGAGCCGGGCGGCCAACTGCTTTACTGGGTGGCACTGCCCAGCATCGCCCGCCGTGGCTAGAACCCTAGCGAGGACCTAAACTACAATACTCAAGAAACAACAGAACAAGTAGTGTTACATGAATAATGTTATGCGCAGTCAATATATGTCCGCCTTACCTCGTAGATGAGCCCCCAATTCACGTTTAGAAAGTAAAGTACACGCATTAAGCTAATAACTTCAAGTGATGGATCAGATGTACCTACAAGGAAAGGAAGCCAAAACATTGCCATGTATTTTTAAAACTTGCTGCAGTTCATCGAAATAAGTAATAGCTGGTGACACAGTTGATGTGAATGCATCAATAATTCAACCGGGGCGGGGACGGAAGGTTGAAATTAGGGAATAGCTAATGGCACATGTAATTGGCTGAAGACTAGAACTCTTGAAATGGCTTGGAATAATGCCGCAAACCGCACTTCTAATATTAATCAGTTAGGAAGGAGGGTTCCTCTTCCACAACTAGCGCCATCATCTATAAAGGCACATCTGATATTTGTAACCGTATCCTAAAGCTAATCCTATCAATTACTTAAATCGTTCGATTCTCACAAACTAGACCAATCTACCATCTGCACAAGGATCTACGTACAACTATAATATTCTAGAAAAGCCTACAGACAGCTTTAAACTTGACTCTTAGTGCACAGTATAACAATTCTGTAACGTAGTATGCAAATGTACTACTCGTCTTGAGGGTCGCTCACAACATATAGACTATACAAAATGCAAACCAGATCCTAGCGTTTGAGTGTCAGTGTGTTTCTCTGTCCTTCCCTCCTTGCCTGGTGATATATCCGTCTGAAGAGACACGAAAACTACTCCTCCCTACTCCTTTTATTTTAAGATAAAAATACGCTAAAACTAAAATCAATACAAATTACATCACAAAAGTAATGCACCAGGCAATGAGTCGTGCCTCAGACTACGTACTTAAACTGACGTCCACTGTTTGTGACAGGAAAACCGCAACGTCTACAGGCGAAGAAAAAAGCAAACACAAAATGTTAGTTCAAATGTTCTGCATGACATTTAACCCTCGAAAAAAAACCAACAAGGACAATGTTTACCTGCATTCGTAATACAAGGACTCTAGACAAAGTCCGCCATAAAATACGACGATGACATAGCCAGACTACATAGAACTTGCAACAACAGTTGTGACCACAATTTGTCCTAAGACAGGATTGAAAGGAATGATCTTACCCGAAGACTTTGACCGATTCATATTCTTTAATGTGGGTCGCAGTGATGATCGATTGGCAACGTCTACCTTCTTTTTCACGGTAGGGTTTGATGTCGATATCTGTGTCATTGGTCTGTACCTATAAAATGTCAGAATAAATACCGTAAATGCACACTGACAGAATTTTATATAAATACATTAGAAGACAAAAACAAACGAAAATTACCAATGACCAATCAACCACGAGAACACACAATGAAACGTCCTCAAAGGGCCAATTCGCCAAACCAGTCAGTAGATATAAAATATAAATTCTCGGGACCCCAGAGAGAGGAACAGCTCTCTGGCCCACAGGGACTCACAAGGTCCTCCAATACACCAGGTGCAACTTGAACGGAATTATGCAAACTTAAACGGAATCACGGCAACTGATTATTGTTGGTCAACCGTTAAATTCTGTTTTAAGCCTGGAGAAAAACTAAGAATGAGCAAATGTGCAGTCGTATGTTTATGATACGATTATGGAATACCCTTTGATCAATCAAACCTCAAAGTCATACACGGGTATGTAGAAAACTGGCTAAGCAGCTATATACATGACATTGCACAGAACTAACCATATGGTATGCGTTTCTGACCAAATACTTGCTCGCCCGAACGGTCCTTGGTCTTCATCAACTTCTGCATTTTCGTCAAACTAGTACAACGACAATTAAAATAAAGAGAACAGTGACAGTGACTGTCTATACACGACGTACCAAAAGCGAAAAGTGAGGGTCTACCTTGACAACACTTCGCTTCATACTGACGGCGCCAGGATCGTACGTACAAAAACCGCCAAGTATCGATGCTTCATACTCAACCGACTTCTATATTTCATCGGGCGTGGTGTTGTTACTCAACTACTTTTTTAAGAAAATTTTAGACCAGGGATATTAACAGAAGAAAATACTAGCAATACGTAACCGTCAAAGTTTCTATTTCTACGAGTCTTCTAATACATTATTTTCCAATAAACTCACACATCTTACCATACATTTACTTTTGAGCCAATACAAATACTAACAGGTGACTAAATTGTGTACCACTTTGACAGTCCTCAATTACAGAATTTGATTTTTTTTGACTACCACGACGTTCAGTGCATAATAACACTGGGCTGCATCAAAAATGCAAAATACTTTTCCAGACCAATTTTGCACGCTGAACACTGTGGTAGCATTCGTTTTTGCTCCTGAGGTTCTATTTTTGTTACACAGCATTTGTTATAGTGCTAGGTGAGTGGGCAGCTATGCATTTACTATTACTTTGTAATGTTCTAGTATGATTATTGACTGTGTCATATGTTTATTTATTTTATTACCAATTAAGTTGGAAACTTTCAGGAACCAATCTGCAATATATGCCGAAAGCGCACACCCTCAAAACAGAAGCGCATCACATTACATCAGAACCAGATCTTCAGTAAAACATCTGTATCGTGCCTACTTTGGGAATCAACTGGGAAATCAGGACAAGCAATAGGCTCTCTATACTCCCTGTGTGAACTGTATTTCTGGGTTCAGTAATTGGATTAAAGGGAATCGTCAGTCAATGCCGTTTGGTATAACAATGGCTTGGTGGGAACCGACAAATCACCACGATGACTCCTATTTTTATATGGTGAAACCGCTGGGCAGAAATGCTAAAAGTATGATACACGTTAAATATCCTAACATTCCATCAGCTATGCGATCTGTAGCACGCTGTAATGACGTTCCAGTACCAATACATCCTGACAATTTGTGCTGCAGCAGTTCAGGAAGAGTTTAAACCCTACCGAGATCAGTGGGAGAAGCCCTCAGTTGTTTGAACAAAGTGAGGTAGATGACCTTGTTCGAAATCTAGGGCTGTCAAAAGAATCTAGACAATTGCTAAGCTCAAGGTTAGGAGAGAAGTATCTTTTGGAAAGCAGCACACACTTAGTATAGGTATGGAGACCAGGAATTTGTGGGGTACTTAACTAGGACATATGGGCAAGGAATACCAGTCTCAAGATTGGAGGCTCTTTATCGACTCCTCTACAACGAGTCTTAAAGCCATGCTACTTCGTAATGGCAAAAGAGTAGCATTAATGCCAATTGCGCATTCTGTAACCCTGAAAGAAACCTACGCTACCATTTCACTTCTCCTTAACAACATACAATATTAGATCACAACACTTAAGTATTTTGTTAGGGCTGCAGGGAAGCTACATAAAACATCCATGCTTTTTATGTCTGTGGGACAGCCGTGCAGTTCCGTATACAACCAACAAGCGCAATGGCCACTGAACCATTGTGCTACCACAATGTTAAACCTCTACCACTTGTACCAAGCAGAGAAAGTACTTCTACCTCCTCTTCACATAAAGCTAGGATTGATACAAAATTTTGTAAAACCACTCCCGAAAGGTAGAGTAGGATTTAAGTCCCACAAATTCCCATCTGTAAGTGATGCCAAAATAAAAGCTGGCATAATTGTTGGAACACAGATTCGTGAGCTTACTTTAGATGCTGGCCTTACTGAAGCATTAACACCTCATGAAAGAAGGGCTTGGAATAGTGTTAAGTAATGATTACTTCTTGATTACTTTCCTGACAACTTGGGTGACTGCAGTGACCAACAGGCGGAGGTTTCACTAAGATATATCCGACGTAGAGCATCACTATCAAGACAATTGAAGCGTGATGATGGCTTTTTCCTGCTGGTTGCTTCAAGGAAGCTGGGCAACATCTGATGATAAACTGGCACACAAGAGAAACTCACGAAAGCGTGTCCTTCAGGGAGAATAGTTGGTCTCAATATTTAAATACAATTCTATTTTCGTAAGCAGAAATGCCTTTATGTGTGTAACGTACAATTATCACGATTTTGTTTCTTCCCAATAAAATAGCCTTTCAACCTCTGAAAATGAAATGTATGTTATGTATGAAAAAAATGTATGCTTTCTGGAACCAGTATGCAAAACTCTAATGGGATACGTTAATGACGTCTTTGTCGCAAGAAATTGTGTTTTGGATACAGCCCAGTGTAATAATATAAAGCATTCGGTAATTTGCTTGATTCGTTGAGATTTTAGGGTGTTAATTAATTTAAGCAATTTAAAAGCAAAAATACAAACCCTGTCTAATAATAAATAAGAGGCGCTCACTTACACACGCGGATCCATATTGCTTAACGGCTTGATACACCGTCATGTTATATGGGAGAACATGTCCATTTAAGACAAACTCCAAGTAATGCCTGCAAAAAATATAGGAGAACGAGCTTAGAGGTCTAGTTCACAGTTTACCAGAGACACCTAAATTGTTAAATTCATCTCGTTTTGGAAGGAAGACAAAACACACCCTTTTCACATCTATTTAAGACGGCAACAATAATACTTAATAAGACGAGTTGTTTCATACTATACTCGCGATGGGTATACACGACAACGGTTAAAAAACGTTCAGAAGATTTCCAGATAAAAGTCACATCTAAACAAGACACATAGCAACGTGGATCAGTTGATAGAATGAAATGGGGGCCACTTTGCTATTTATTGCGGGGCGAAAATTCAGCTGGGGTGTAACTTGAAACATGAACTGTCAAGAAAGCTTTGAAACATCCATGATCTTAAAACACTTAAGTAAGGTAAGAAAAGATCGGTTTAAGTGCAATAATACAATAAAATTTCATCATTCAAAGGTCAATCTACACTCTTTATTTTATAAGCAACTAAGACTGTTTCAGTGACAAAGTTTCTTAATCTCTAATGAATTATGGTGTTAAATCTCTTAGGGAGCAGAAGTTTATTAGTGCCAAAAATTGATAGTCATTGAATCTGGAAAGCTGATCAATTTTGAATTCTACTGAGGCTTAAGTGGACTTTTTCAGATATCAAAAATAATCCCAACAGGCACTGCAAATGTAGAAACAAACTTCAGTCCAATGAATAGAGTTATGTCCTACGCTCGGAAGTTATTGAATTCATCTAAAGCAAGCAACTTCATGCTTCTGTCAGTGAACAAAGATATTCTAAAATCTCTGAAAAAAGAGCTGTTGCTTTCCCTTCGCTTGAACGAGTATACCACGTGAACAGGAATTTTGTGATCAAAATTCAGAAGAACGAACCATTTCGCCTTTACTATTATTAGTATTTGTTCTGTTACTGCTCTTAACTAAAAATGATGGCATATGAAGTTATTCTGGCTCTTTTCAAACTGGATTGCAAATTTTTAATCTCAAAATATTGCAAGGATCACCTCCCCCCTAATGTCCGCCACAAATAGAATACCTTGCCACAGAGCAGACAGGAATTGCAAGATCTATAATATAACAAAGTATTCAAGATTTAATGGCATCTATTTGATACACAGTTCCAACGTTGCAAGAGGTATTCTCATAAACCATGTGACGAAAGCGACAGGATTTCAAAGTCATTTGGAATTAGCACAGATATAACTCACACAACAATGCATCACATTTGAAATACACTTACTTAGGAGAACTGGAACCTTGAAGCTGCGAAGCCTACAACAACAACAACAACATCAGTGACATTGCCAAATTAGTTGACAGTTGATGTTATTCGGTTTTATTTCTTACATATTACGGCATAGTCGAAGCGCCATTTATCAAAAATATTGTTCGCTATCAAAAACAACGTACCAAGGGTCAATAAATCAAAAACAAAGAAACAATAATACCAAAGAACTCGAAAATAAACGCAAAGCAACAACAGCACTAGTTATCATTTGCCTTAACATAACGGCTACATTGTTTCTCTCCTCACCTTCCCAACTAGACGAGGGGGCAATCCATGCTACTGGTATATCTTCCTCTCTTACATGGGCATTACAAGGGCATAAAAGCATATGGTCATCAGAGTAGACGACGCATGTGCCGAACCCTTTTGAACAGAAAAATTAGGTAATTTAATCGACCGACCAATGGAGACAAGAACGGTACGGAGGCTTCAGCAATAGTTAAGATAGGTGGGTTTGTCTACATTCGTCAGGGAAATCAAAAGATCGGTTGTCATCTAATGCAGCTGGACGTGTCCGACGGGTACCCACTGCTCTGTAGTTTTTTTAACGTAGGGAAAAATGAACGAGCCCTTACCCAGCTTTCATCGATTTCTTCATCTGACCTATGAACAATTAAAAGCGTAAAGATCAATAACAAGACATACGATATGGTGAGCAGTAAAACAGATGACAGAGGAGACGCGTTTGTTTAACACTGTCCATTAAATAACATGTAAGAATTGATAAAAAAGGAACTAGTTGACTACAGTGCTGTTTTCAATACACAAAAGGCACTAACTAGTAATAAACAGAATTTTATATAAAATTCAAATAACATCTTTTACCTCTCCTCAAGGTCACTGTCGTCTTCGTCTGCACTCTGAAGAGAGAGGTAAAAACACGAACTCAAATGAGATTCAATGGAGAGTAATACTTGGACAATTTTAGTAGTGATCCGGAACACGGACACTAACAGTAACAACGCTCAAAAGTCAAGTACCAACAATAAAAGCACTCGGAGATCGCAAACCTCCGTCAAGTCATTAGGGGTCAGGTCGTTTTTCTTAACAGTTCTAGTTTTAATAGCAAAAATTTTAAAATGATCCCGCATCTAGAACTTGGCCCTGAATAAGAATGGAGCCAGTCAGAATACCAAAATTTTCCAAAAATTTCAGCACAATGCGTTTAAAACATTTCGAGTTACTTTTTTAACAGAATAACAAACAAACAAACAAACAAATAAATAAATAACTAAAGAATAACTAACTAACTAACTAACTAACTATATAAATAAATAAATAAATAAATAAATAGATAAATAAATAAATGAACAAATAAATAAATAAATGAATAAATAAATAAATGAATAAATAAATGAATAAATAAAAACAAACAAATAAACAAATCAACAAATAAATAAGTACACAAAGAACCAGATAAATAAACACTGAGCAAAACAACCTCCTTGGTGGAGGTAAGTAACAAACTAAAATCTCAACAACAAAAAAGACCCAACCGATAAACACTAATTTTTAACTACTGCCTTATTTTCCTTGTTTGATGTCTCGGCAAACTATTTGGGGCGGGGCGGGGGCTCAGTTCAGCAACACGACCCTGTAAACAACAAGCACGGCATTCGTATCTCTGTCGCATTAACAGGGTTTAGTGCTTTCATTGTCATTTTCATATTGCATTCATTCTCTGATCGTTGACAGCAATCATAAAAGAAATCAAAGCACTCAAAGTATCACGGACTTTTTCAGAAAGCCACAAAAGAACATTAAAATTAAATTAAAACTAAATTAAAATTAAATTCTCGTTAATATTTCGCATTTGGACTTAAATTTTGATGTTTTACTTAATATTTTACCACTCAAAAAAGTTGAGTTTTAAACCTAGGGCAATTGCAAAACACGTCGAAATAGCGGGGTGTCGAGGTAATGGGTTGACTGTCTATTGGACACAGAAGGGTTGGGTATGTGATTTTGGATACAGATAAATTGTAAATAGTACCTCACGTACACGGCCATAACCTCGAACAACCAAATACCTTTCAATGGCCTACAATAAAAAAAAGGAAGTACCCTGTATATATCTGACAAGTAACACAAACAATACCATATCAACTTGCAGCTGTGCATAGCACACAGTGTTTATATTGACACAGCAATAAATTCAACCAATAACACATGAAAAATGTACAGTCATTACGAGTATTATTCTGTCCAAGGGGCACGACTGGTTTCTTCTTAACGTTGCTGAATGCATGATGACTGTGTCTCTGATAATTAACTCAAAGTGCTCATAACGGAAAATTGTCAGTTAAAGGTAAGCAGTTTTCATAATACGAAAAGGGCCGGCACGAACACAACCTTCAAAAGACAACTTATCGGACAGAAGGAGTACGACACAAGAAAATCAAGTATTCAAAATGTGAATTTGAAATACCTGAACAAGAGCAAGCGGATCGATTTTAACTGGTCCCCCTTTCCATTGTCTCAGGTTTGAACAATCCGGATGTCTTTGTAGATTACACTGAAAAACGAGACGGGGGAAACAGTGTCTTACAACTATTATGAACGACAATAGCAAACCATAATCATGTGCACTCAGGAAGGAATTGGGTTTGTATGAGTAAGAATCTTTCAAACGTTCATGTTTAGCTCTCCAGCTAAGTAGAAAGTGTCAGTTTTTCGAAACTGGCCAGACCACTTGGTTCAATTCTAATTCTGTCCTGATCATAAAAGCAGTCTGTCTACATTACTACACTACTTGGCCTTGTAATGATTAAAAGTTGATAGTATTTCAACATTTGAGCGGAGAAAACAACAAGTACCAGTGCATTACCTTGATCTGATGAGTGTTAAAGAATCTGAGAGCAGATGTACCCCTGCAAAGAGAAAATTGAACAACCGTTAGTCTTAACAGGATAAGTGTAGACATGAACGAGGCAATGTATACGGTGCATCTGGTGTGTTAAATGCTCATTACAATGAAGCGTCCAACAAAATGGCAACATAACACACCCCAAGTTAACTGTCAGGCAAGTGGCCAATATGTCCGCAAAAGAAAAACTTAAGAAGCTTTCAAATCAGTTCTAGAAACCAAAAAACCTCAACAGTAATCACCTTGCGAACAGACGGGAAGAAAAAACTTCAGACAGTGATGGCTTACACATAAGCCAGCAATAAACGTAATATAGATCTTGTGACGATAACCCTACCTTGACCCAGCACCGGATCCGGGCAGATCATGACATTTCACTGGAAACTAAAAAGAGAGAGTTACATTTATTGCCTTAGTGGTAGAAAATTGACGGGCGCTATAATTTAGGCTAATTTTTCTTTTCTTCATTAACCAGATGTAATCACGTACACGAGTATCGAAGAATGCAAATGCCAGGCTTTAAATGAGCATCGTTTGGTATTGTAGCATTAAGAACTTGGCCTATACAATTCTGATATGAACAATTAAATAAAGAGCTTCCATCTGGCAGTTATATTACGGTCTCAAACACCGCGTTCCCTCGATTGAGCATTTTCACTCAAAAATACGCTTTCTGAAATAAAAACACAATACACGGTTCGCAGTACGTATATGTTGCTCGGTTTGTGGCTAGATCCCTAGTTGTACAATTTACATCTGTTAAGTAACAGTGAACAAGAACAAATTAAAAGATTTGTCTTCATCAACGAAGGAGCATGAGGAGGAATTTTACAACCACTGACTGAAGAAGATAAAAAATGAAAAATAATGAGGCGGAAGAACAGACGTGAACATGAACCAACAGACGTCGCAACGATGAGGGTCTTCGTCTATATAACAAAACCGGCAAGTTAGCTGCTGGCAATTGCAAGTCACTTACTGCAAATGTTCGATAAAGCGCCGTAATCAAATAAACGCCGCACTTTTGACAAAGATGATTAAATAAGCACCGCAGTCGAATAAACGCCGCACCAGAAAAACTGAGAACTTTATTAAGTACCGCGGCGCTTAATCGATCATTTACAGTAAACTGACATTGTGACATCGAAAATGCTTCTCACCTGCTCAAGCTGATTGATACACAGGTTAAGTTTTTGGACCACAGGCGCAAGGGCGGGTTTGGTTGATGGTATCTAGAAACGAACACAAGAAACGGATATAGGATATATATCTTAACCAATATCTACATATCTCTCCCTATATATATTTATACATTTTTATCCTTACAAGCCTGTTATGAGATGAGCTTATTCTCCAGGGGAAATATAGTAGATTTGTCTTCTCCTTCCCTCAACATATATGCTATGCTCTACTCTTATGTACAGAACACTGTTTTACAAACAAATCGAACCACAATCGAACCACTTATACATATAAATACATATATATCCGTGGAAAATCTGTGCTATCGACCATAGGAACTCGACACAAATATCATGGAAATTTTGCACTGTTTTATCACTGTTGTTGTTTGCCAACCATGCACACGTGACAACTGCAGCCCCCCCCTTACATCAGATTAAAATACACGTATATAGACTGATGTTAAATGCCCTCTGGGTGACACGTAGTTAAAGTAAGGCTCGGATAACATACAATAAACACAAAACCTCTGTTACTATTTTGATTAAAACAAAAGCTTACATGCACCGAAAACAACATTGTTCTTCACTGTTGTCTTAGGAACTGGGAGTGTAAATCAAGATACCAATGCTGGGCATAGAGTAGGAACGAGCATTAACCAACCAAATCTGCATGTTTTTAGAATGAAAGTGATGCTCTCATACAACAGAACTGGGTTATGCTACCAGTTAGCCTTTTTAAAAGTCTTTTCTCCGCACGTGGCTGTTGCCACTTTGATTGTAGGAAGTTACTTTTTGGTCATCGACGTTTGAATTAAACGTATATCAAATATACTATCGTACGTCTAATTTTCAAAGTACAGATAAAAAACACCGGAGCAACGGCTGATAATCTGAGCTTAGAATCTTGTCCGATTAGCGCAATAGAGAAAAATTAAGGAACATACATAACAAATTTGTGTGCAGGAAAACCAATAAAAACGGGAAAGATACGACAGCTTAAGTAGAGAAATACTTCTTCATGGTATTAAACAATATCTTACTATCGTCTTGGGTACAACTGAATCTGGTTCCTGAAATCAGAAAAGACAATAAATTCTAATTAAATGATGTACTTCGTCCAACATCTGCAAAGTTCCCGTATCCATGAAAACACACTGCCTTTGGCAATGAACTTTGCTCGCAAAGACTAAAATTTAACAATAAAAGTAGATATCTATGTTTACCATGACTATCTTAAAATGGGTTTGAGATTACTTTGCCCTTACACCATATAGACTTCGTTGTCTTTCCACGGTTGAATGCAAACAATATAACATTCTAATTTTTGACGACTTGTTTCTTAACACTAACGGCACCGTAAACGGGATATCGCTTGAAATGATCCAAATACGTAAACCTTAGTAATGACCTACTTCACACAAATATCTAAATTACTCCACCTAAGAAATATTTCAGATGATCTACTTCTTTCTTGTTCTGCTCATACGGAGATTATCAATACATAAACTGTCCAAATTAGATACTATAGAAACGTTAGTCCTATCTAGTACAGCAAATAAATTGCTCAAGAGTGATACCAGGGAACAAAACCTAGACATGTTTCGATCCATAGGTTTTTGTTTCACTGTTCTTTATGGTCACATCCTCCAAGAGCTTGATTTCCGAGAGTGATTTATCTATCTAAGCGTTACCTATGGGATGGTCTAGCTTGAAAAGATAATAACTAGCGACAAATGTAACGAAATAGTGTTACAGTAAAAGCGATGAAGATCTGCACTGTTATGAATTGAAATAAAGTTACAACCTAGAGATACGAAACTCTACATACCGGACAGCCAAGGAAAACATGTAGAAACCTTTTGAGTCTAAGTTCCCTTGGAACAGCCTCTTTTACTGATTCTGCAGTAAGGTATCTGGCGAATAAAAATCACCGCAACAGAAGTATTAAAATTTTCAATCAATATCCTAATGCAAGGACAACGTAAGCATTTGATAAACGAGAGCGTAAACCTCCGCTAAGCCAATGGGCTCAAGTGGAATTTCCACTTACTTAATATTTAAATAACCTATACTAGTAGCCGGTAACTAGGGTTTCTCCACGGGGTAACTAATAGGCGCCATGGTAACTGGGTTATCTAGTTTCCTAAACAATTGTGGTCTTACCAAGATATCATTGCCATAAGTTTCAAAGTTATCAGGAATCCAGGATTTGATCCAGATCATCACCATAAAAGGATCAACATACCGCAACAATTCCAGAACGATACCTTCATAACTGTTCGTAACCAACCAACCAACCAATAAATAAACCGTGGTAAAAACATTACCTCCTTAACGGAGGTAATAATAACGTAGGTCCGCAGTGCATCAGTGTGAAATATTTTAATTCCAACTATTTTGAAAAAGCTTATATATCCTCGCCTTGCAACATGAACTTACTGCAGCAAGCCAGTTACCAATCCACTGTGGAGGATCTCAAAGGCTGAAGCCCCGTCAGTCGACTGTCCTTCTTCTTTCATCACCATCGCTATGTCTCTGAGTGGTGCTAGACAACAGTCCCTCTAAGCAGGTAAAACGAAAACAGTGAATTTAATGGTCGAACATTACTATAATAGTGGGTTGCAGGCATTTCACTTGTGTAACGGAAGTTTTGAAGTTCTTGTCTCAAAAACTGCATAAGCAATACAAACAGGGAAGGAAAAGAGAACAAGGCAACTTTAACCTTCATAATGAAGCATGTTCCATGAATGGAGCAGGCTAAATTACTCGCTTGCAAGAACGAATTCCAACACAGAATATTACGTCACAAAATAAAAGATGAAACAACAGCAGAAGAAAAAGTAAATTGTACACAAAAAAACCAGAAAAAAAGCGGACTGGCTAATAAGTCTATCATTGTCGATGTATAGGCACAGATTTCCTTTTCACGGTCGCTGTCAGAAGATCAAAGCGCACCTGCGGCGAACTCAGGGCCAAGTATTGCTCTTATGATACGACATTTGCTGTAACCTTGCTTTTGTAACTTCTGTTTTTAAGAAAACAATTTCATTGAAGATTTACTAAATGCCTAGGTTCCTGGGCAACACAAACCCTACAAGTCACATTTTTGTTCTCATGTAACATCTCTAATACGAAATAGCGGCGTGGCTCCTGTAATCAAAGAATAAAGATCGACCTTTATTCTGTGCCTGTAACTACATTGGGTCACACCCAAATCTGAAAATTTGCCTCCCCTCCTTCCCCCCAACGAAAAATCCGACAGCCGCAACTGCCACTGATCCTGATGGGTTCTTCCAACGATGACATGACATACTTCACTCCGTTAATGCCAATTGGTTCTCCTCATGATGGGATAATAGGCTGCACTCGCAAAACAATCGAATTTCCACTGAACCAGAAGCATTGTGGTAAAATTGCAGCGTCACTACCAAGTTCACACTCAACCGATTTGGATAACTCCGTATATTCCTTTTACAAAGGAATTAACCGTGAGTTAATAATGCTGTACAATGAGACAGAACCATTTGACATAAACATAAATCTATTCAAGAGATATCTTACGTCTAATTTGAGATCCTCTGCGGCTTGAGTAAGCTGATGCAGTACACTCAAAGCTGGATGAGAATCACCAGATTCCTCAGCAAAATAACCACTATAAAACTTGTTGGCTTATGTCAAAACAAGAAAACAGGATAATAATTAGAAATAGACGATAAAGAATATATGCATAACCTTGTGGTAAAGTACAAAAACAAGAAAATGATGCCTAATCCAAAAGACAATTGAATAGGATATTACATTAGAAAGTGTTTGGGTTAATATGAAATACTGAATTATGAATCAAGTATATAAAAGGAATAATGAAACCCATCTTAACCATAATACAGGTGTTAAATCAGATTTGGTTAGGCTGACATCAATGCCACGCTATCAACCCTAAGAATAATCAAGGTTGACAGCTTATTCAATAGCCAAACCTATTCCACCTATTTCCACCATGAAATCAAACGGAAGGTATCTCAAAGTCTTGCAGTCATGACAAAACGACAAGAGAGACACCTGAAGAAGGCCATGTGAGCTCTCCTTGAAGAGACGTATGGTCTTTGACTACCTGTGATTTAAAACAGGGCTCACGATTGCAGATCTAGCACTCTCTGTGCTGAGCTAACAAGCCAACAAAAGAAAGGGTATACATTTTCTTGGCTATTTAACCTCGATTACAAATAAGCTTACGAACGGCATGTTGTACTTACATGTCTGTGTGAGTTTCAAACTAAACCCTACCAAGTAAAACAAGTATACTAAACCAAGCAAAGGTCGTACAAAATGAATCAAATTAAACATAATCGAATTAGAACATAAACTATACACAAAATTAAGTTAAAACTCCTAACCTTGCTCTTGAATCCATTTTCTTATTTCTTCTTTATTAGTATCCTGTTGCTTACTTAAACTTTCCTAAAAAACGAAACAAATACCAGATCACGTAAACAAGTAAACAATTCCTATATTTTTTAATCATATAGAGACGTTCTAAAGTACAAAGTTCAAAAATACCAACCATGAAGCTATAGACAACCTGATACCAGGTATCACAAGATGACAGCTTCAAAGCCTGATCATTCAATACCATATCTTATTTTCGTTGTCACATTAAAAAGGCATCATCGAAATAAAAACATGTAATTATTCATAAAATATTCATCACGGGAGTTAAACTCTCTTTTCTAGAAGATATTGTTACCTCTGAATACAAAGAAAATAAGCTAAAAACACAAGAATGTTCGCAAAGTAACATACAATCAACGTGGAGGAGAGAAAGGTTGGCTAACTCTTATCTCCTCAAGCAATATACAAGTTGAGCTCCATATTTGGGATCAGACCGGATAACATTTTATAACTAAAATAAATAAGTTATGAAATCTTGAGTAAGTGAGATTCTGTAGTCCTGTGCTATACTCCTGTTCTATAACCATGTTCTCGTTGTAAGTTTTGGCTTTTCTTCTTTATGTTATCGTCTACTAAGTTTCATTGCTCGTCTTTTTTATGTTTCAGGGTTGGCCATTAAGCTTACCAAATTTTCAACCTCGAATAATTCATCTCATACCAACGACGTTTCCTCTACTGTGCCGAGGATACTCCTGCAATCAGCTTCTTGACTTCGCAAGAATTGGCCAAATTACAAATAACCGCAAGTTAAAAAACGCGACCTGTGAATGATGAGTTTTGTCTTTTCTTGTCTATTGCTGTCCGCAGTCTTAAGTACTCTTGTCATAATTACGAGTGTCTTAAATGACGAGCTTTCAGTCGGTTGACCGAGTGGTATAACAACCTAAAGAATTGACCTTACCTTTCCAGATTTGCTGGATGCTCCCGAGGCACCTCCATATGACTGTGATCGGCCCCACCTCGGTGCAAAACTAGAGAAGAAGGACGTTTTAGAACTACTGGAGGAAGATGTGGATGCAGAAAAGGTCGACGACCTTGGTCTCAGTGAATCACCTGCTGCTTTTTTCGACGAGGGTGACGATGATGAATCATCACCTAACGACTTCATTCCTTTACTTCGTCCTGTTCTTTTCGTTATTCGACGCTTCTTCAAAGCATCATTGATCCTATAATGATTAAAATATGTTACATAGTACATCTCACCATATCCAAGGCACGCAAAAATACGAGCATTGCTAAATCAAGAGCAATCATATAATGATACAACATATATAAGATATATAACTACCTAACCACCACTACCATCTCCTTGGGTGCTCTTTCACATTCCTTCCGTAAGCTAAATCATCATCCTAACTCTCTAAGTAACGAATTTCAATTTGGTTCTTTGGCCTGCGTATTTTTTGCAATGTTTTTTATACAGTCCAGATATATTACTGACGACAAAACGACAGGCAAAATGCCAGCATTTTTCCACATTTTACTGAGTGTGACACAAATGAACACCACTTAAATACGTTCTGTCATAACAAGTTATTGAATCCTGTGACACTTAAAGAGTCCATTAAAAGAAATCATTTGTTCACAGGGAAAAGAGAGGGTTGGGTACTACCTGGTTTCCTACACTGGTTTCCTACACTAATGTATTTCATTTTGTAGGACTTGACCAGAACAGAAAAAATTGCGGTAAGCAAATAACCATTTCGATCGCCATGATGGAGAACTATCTCTACCTATATTGATTTTTAACTTTATAGATAGAACTATCTCTAACTGCTAAAGGAATAAAACTGTGGGACGCATGGCAAGACGGCCAATCAATGACAATGGTTCCAAACTTGATGAAAACATGCCTGTATACAAACAAAGGCAGAAATGGATAGATTAAGCCATCTAGGGCATTGACGAGGAGTGATCCACCCCTTTTACACTTTGACAATGTCTGTTTGGCTAGTAGGAATCGTTTGTCTGAGTTTGTCACAGTTAGTTGGTTTACACTTATGTATATTTCCTTTTCAAGCTATCCCATTTCTAACAATGTGGTGTCAAATCTGATCAGAACAAAATAAACATAAAATCCGAGTACAGTTCCACCTAAATGCACGAAACAATAAAAGTTGTCTATACCAGTGATTGAAAACACCAATAACGTGCACGTGTTGACAGGTTTTGAGTGTGTACAACTGTTCACTCGAGAAAAACAATTGATGCTGATCAAAATGCGGGAAAACTAATACCTTGGAGTACTTGGAGTTGACGGAAGCTCGTTAACAACTGCGTCTGTACTACTGCTTTCGAACCCATTGTCTATGGATGCTCCAGGGGACAATCTCTCCGTCGATTTATGAAGGGGATCCCTGGACTGGCCCCCAAGTTGCGATAAAACAGATGAACTCCCACTTGAAAGCGACTGCGCTTTATGCATAACACCTTCGCGTCTGAAGTAGACATGAAAGATGTCGGGTAGTTTTGTCATTAAGATCTCCGCCATCTGCAGAGCGCAACAAACAGTTCTCAAGTCCTGTGATGACATCATGCCCGCAATGTAACTCGATATCGGCAGTCTCTGTAGGGCATTTTCCAGCTCTTTTGACGGATAATGATACAACATCTTTAACACGGCACTAAGGCATTTGTGTTTTACGGCAGGACCAACCGACGAGTAATATACGTCAAAAACTACACCAGTGAGTGACAAAATAAAGTTCCTTGCAATTTCTGTTTCAGTATTCAGTAAAACGGCCCTATGATCAGCCTGTCTTTCATTATCAGGACCGGAATTAACAACACTTTGCCCAGGGCCAGGCTTTCTTTGAATTGGTCGTACTGTACCGGTGTCCTCATTAATCTGGAAGCATAACATAAATCTGGGATTAAGACAATATCTGCATCAGAGAACGTACATCAACAAATGTTTATGGGAAGATATGCTAAAATTCCATCAATTCTCTCTGTTAGTTACTAGCATTATAACACAAAAAGGCACACAAATACTACGCGAGAAATTTCCATTAATTTAAAATCCTGAAAAAACGCATTAAAAAAGAAAATTCTACGCCTTTCCATCTCCTTTTCTAAAGTGCCCAAAAGTAAGGAATCCCGGGCTATGGTTATGATTTAAGTAATTTGAGATTGTAGCACATCTTCCTAATAGTCCTTTCTAATAGCTTAAGAGCAAATATATGGTGGCTTTGATTTAAATTCCACGACGAACTCAGTCCTTTGTAAGAAGTACTGATAAGCTGTTCGGTGTCAATCTCCCAAGAAAAAAAACAACAAGGAAATACTATACTATTCTTCGATGCAAAACTCGCAATTTTGTCAGACACCATGCATTTAGTTCTTTACCTATATCCAGTGTCACTCCAAACATGGCGTAAGAAGCGTAAGAAGCCATTTGAAGCCTCTTATCTCAATACAAGAAAAACACCAATGAAGACAAAAAAAAATTTGGTATTGCATACAGACACCTGTATCACATCTGTGATGACTAAAAGTCAGTCAACAAACATGGTTCGGAAGTTAATCTCCAACAGAAATCAAAACAAAAGAACAATAACTTACATAACAGTTTTTAGGTTTGTTGGTCATTATCAGTCCACTATCACACGAAACTTGCTTCATGCTGACCAACAATTGTCAAAGCAGTTCTTCTGTTATCACAAAGTTCAGAACTAAGATCTAACAACCTTTTCGTCTTGAAACATTCCGAGGGTTGCATTAACACAGGAAGATAATTAAGAAGGAATTACAAACCTGCTGTAGGTTAGTGAAATCTATGATATAATTTCTCCCGAGAGTCGACAAACTAATTTCATCCTCTCCACTCTGGTATGCGGCTTCTAATATTCGATTGTCAACCCACAGATAGCTGTGCCAAGTACCTCTATCATCCCTCCATTGCCAACACCCTGTGTCCGTATGGTGCTGTATGCCTTTGCTTAGCAAAGTATCCACTACAAATATACCTGATAATCAAAGCAAATAATCACAGGGAACTCTCATCGTAATAAACCCATAAAGAAAGGCAGGTTATTAAAATTGCTTGATCTACTTTGTGACTACTTTCTGCGCTGTCAAGAGAACTGTGGCTAACAATGATCCCGAACACTATCTACAATGTTCGTAAGAGGATAAATGCTACTTTAACATGGTTCAAACAGTGGCATCAACCATAATAATCTAGATTACTATGGAACAAAGTATGAAAATGACTCAAAAGGAGTTTGGTGTTATATCGCGGTTAGAAGATAGCTTAGTATAGTTAGGTGTCAATTTGTACTTCCAAGCATAAGCTCCTGACTTAAGGTACAGCATGGTAAATCGGATACACAGATGACATGATGGACAAATAAAGTGCTCGAGTTGATCACAATATTTACAATTATAAAATAAATAAATAAATACATATACATAAACAAAAAAGTCAGCGTTGTAGATTCGCGAGCATCTTTTGTTGGTAAAATTCACTAGATGATCAGATCTCCATACATAACACGTTATGAGGAATAGATCCAGGTTACCAATTTACTATACCTACATAACTACTACTAACCTCTTAACATAACCAGGTTGCCATCGAAACGAATGAAAGTCTCTGTTTAGCGTAATCACAGGCAAAAGTATTATAAAAAGTATTCAACTAACCTGTGTTTGGGAGATTTGGCATCAACTCGCTAAATAAAAATAAAAATAAATATTGCATGAACTTTTTACGGTTAGGATATCTTAGCCAGGAATAGGGCAGTTCTAGCATACTTCCTGGATACGAGTAGCTTTCTCGAAATCAAACATACAGATAGCCAATCCTGTTACTGTTTCATGCGTGGTAGTGGCTATCGAACAATGGAATATTCGTGGGCAGAAAAATAGTCAGTCAACAAGTTCTATTAACTCATCCCCGTCTCGCGCATCTTTCTCTTTTAGCAACAAACAAATCAAATTTTTTTTCAGTCTACAAAAAGTGACGACGTAGTAAATATTACATTTCATAAAATTGCAAAAGACAACATTAACAGTATTTAATGCGTGTAGGATGTAAGTGTATAGAATTGGGGTAAAACAAAACATATCACATACAACAAGTACAATTAAAGTAGACACTGGCGGTATACACTTTGCATCTGCAAATAAAAGTTATTATTAGGACTTGTAATAGAGTCCGGGATGAACAAGGTGATCAACGCATTAACATGAAAGTGTGAAGCCATATTCTGATATTTCTGAGGATGATAATTCGAACATGATCAACAACCGACCACAAGTGCAGATGACATCAGCATTAAGAACAATGATTGTTAAAACTGAACTGAATACGTGTTTAACTTCTTTAGGCAAGCGGGCGGTTTGTCTTCGATTTGTTTTCAATACGATAAAGGAGGATTTGATCGGACAGATATACTCAAAGTTGTAGTTAACAAATCAAGACAGTCCTGGAACTTTAACATGATACCTTACCACATACCTTATTAAACATGTTATTTCATACAACTCTTGTGGACTTCTTGGGACAAGCTATCAACGAGACACATAATTAAATAAATAAAAAATAAATAATTAAAATAGCATGAACTAGTTTGTATTATAGCAAAACACACACGAATATGCCACGTCAATGTCGAAGAAAGACAAGTGTGCGTTATACTAATGAAAGGCAAGAAAGATCATGAAACGACAATACAAATAATATGATTCAAAAAAAGAAAAGGCTGAACACCTCTACTTTTCATTAATGTGTCGGTCTTGCGCATAGCAATACCAGTGGCAAAATAGCAAAAAAAGTCGAGTTACTAGATACTGTTGACACCAAGTATAATCTACCACACACCAATTGCACTTACCTCAGTATTCTCTAAATCACCAAGCCCATCTTCAGTGCTTCCGACCAGCAAATAACGTATTGTTTCCGAGATATCTATGGACAATAAAAGTTAAGACATAATAGTAATTTATCAATGCCAACCTAATATATAAAAGATCAGTGCAATCAAGAAAAAATAAATGAAGGTTGCTTACGAAGTATGGTAAAGGCATGTTCATCATGTCTGAATAGCCAAAAAGGCTGATCAAGACGCACTTACATTAAGATCAGCAACATGGTTATGGATTAGGGATAGACTACACAACAATGGATTAAAATGTGGATTTCGAGCTTTGTTAGCACACAACAGAAGGCATTTTAGGAAAGGAGATAGAGACGAGACATGGAACGATCCAAGTATGATGAGATACAACCATCACGTTGTCAGTTGGCTCCAGGTAAAAAGCATGATCTTGTCCAGGCATCATTTTGACAATGCTCCTCCACAACAAGCAATTTTGTACCATTAACGTGATATCAGAAGTGTGCGAGTGAATAATAGAAAATAACCTAACAAAATACCAAATAACACAACAAACAAAAAACTTACAAAAAGCTATCACTACTAGTAACACAAACAATTCAGTAAATAAGTTGTACATCATTCTTGTAATACAAACGTCTCCTGTACTTCTATAACAATAATGAATTTTATAATTTTATTGCATACTCTAGGCATGGTCCGTTTTACTCGCTCCGACCCTATTTGTCTCCAATTGCGTGCTCTAAGTACTTACCTTTTAAGGCTGTCTGCCAACCTTTTCCTATTTCATCTTTACTTTTTCCTTCTAATTTGCAGACCATCCGTTCTGTTGCCAACTGCCTACACGCTGTTTATCATGGTAACTAGATCAAACAATACATGTTTCAACAGTCTATATCGCAACTGTACATCTTCAGACACTCAGAATTGTCCAGAATCTTTTTCCTTGGCATCAATTGCTATTCCTGCTTCTTTTTTATTTCCTGCAGATTCTGCGAATACTACATGTCTCAATGTCTAAATTCCTAAATACGGATTCCAGGGACGCTACAGAGACTTCCAGCTGTATTATATCTTTATGTTTGAATCATTATAAATATACATGAGGAACAATACAACGAACGATTTCCACCTATCAGCTTCACAAAAATGTAGTGCTGTCATGCCCCACTAATAAGCTCCATATTTCTTCCAATTCTCGGATGTTCACATTGTGGGTCGTTAAGATTAAAACAGCTTCATAGGAAATCTTACACGGATACTGCACGTCTGTGCCCATTACAGTATCCAACATTGTCGACACCAAATACTCGACTTGTTCTACGTTTAACGCTATTGGTGACTGGTTGAATTTTCCAGTATCATCTTTTAAAAACTAAATTTATTTGCTACTTTGATCAAACTTGACATCGAACCGGCACGGTCTGAACGAAATCATGCACATCAGAACACAAGTCACGTATACAAGCTGTACAAGATAGAAGGTGTAAAGAATGACAATAACTCAACACAGTCTAAAAATGGATTACAAAAGAGCTGGAAACAATGCAATACTCACTTTGTTTCAATAATTCCACCGCAATATTGGGACAACTTGCACACATCACAGCAAGCATCCTTACAACCATGACAAACGTGCCAGTGCTAATGATGGGTGGTGATACTACCAGCTAAATCATTGACGGAGAGACAAATGGAGCAGTTTTCAGATCACCACAACGGCCATCAAATTGGACGAATTACAGGATTTAACATGATTAGTACTGGCAAAACTTATACGTGGCAAAATGTTTCCTTTGAGACGACGAATTAAAATAAGAGAACCAAATATTTCACTTTGAATATACACCGAGAATTTCAATATACACTCTCCTTACTTAATTTCACACATTGATGATTTCACACATTGATGATTTCACACATTGACAACTCATAGTTTATCAATCTCTCAAAGGACCATTACAGTTGTGGGATAAAAACAAAATAAGACGGCGAATAACGAAGTCTACACAGACAAAATCTTGTAAAGTTCTTGATTCCCAGTAAACAACTCATTGGCATATGAACCTGCCAAATTGCCATCCGATACGAATTTGGACAGCAAATGACAGAAATAAACAAAAGGAATGCCAACGTGAGACTTCCAACGTATCTATCAAAAAAGCATTGATGGAGTGATGAGGAAGAAGAGGCACTGTCATGCGCGTTTCAACAACCCCTTGTGTGACCCAAATATGGCGATGGGGATGATCTACGATGGTTGATAACAACGATGATCTGCTGCTAAATATGTTTAAAACTTACCAGTTGTTGCAAGTTATTGAGAAGCCCATGGGAACAAAGTTCTTCGAGAAGTTTCTAGCGAACAAATAGGATTTTCTGTCATAGCATATGCACTACTACAGAGTCATGGAGCTTAAAATACTGCTTAAACAAATCGGGGAAAAAATAGTGGGGTTGTCTAGATTAAGTTTACGAAGAAAATGATCTTGTTACATGAGGAGGTTTTATTTTGTTACTCTCGTTCAAAAGAACCGATTAACATGGTATTCTATCTTATCCTGTTGATTGTCTCGTTGGGAATTTTTTTCTTCTAAGCGGACAGAGTGGTAGTTTGGGGGACCTGATTGGTTTCAAGACATAATAGCTTGTCGAACATTTCCTCAAAAGAACGACCAGCATGCTGTATTTGCTAAATGAAAGTATAAGAATGACCGATGGCTGATAAATTTACAGCTGTCGTGTGCTCCTGTCAACAACTGTCCTTCCTTGATTAATACCATGTATTCCGCATTTCTCGCCTTGGTGCAACGACTATACAGTGCACAATTGATAATACCAAGTTGCTAAGGAAATGCAATACAACAATGGAATCTGTTGAATGATCGCATATTTGACAAAATCATCAACAACAAAAAATTTGTGCTATTTGCGTGCCTAAGTAATAAATGTTACATTAACTGACAGAGAATTGAACCCAAGGGAACGGATGTTTCTTTTTAAAATTTGCAGTGCACATTTGTGGTGCATGAAGGTCATTCTAAACATAGCGACGTAAAGAAATAAATCACAGTCAGCTACTATGTACATACTTTGAACCAATTGAAGATTAACGAGTGACTATTATTTAAAGCGCGTTTTTAAGACTTGCACCATTAGGAATTTTCATCACTGAACTACTATACTGAAAATTTGTACTAAACTACTAGAACTTTTGTAAAAGTCCAATCCACATTTATTCCGAAGGTATTATTTGCAGCGACGCAACAAAAGGCCCCACTAGTCATGTTGACCATACTTTATAGTTTCATGACCACGATTTTTAATTCGTATCATTCTCTTCTTCATCTTCTTCGTTTTGTCATTCCTTCGTATATTGCCTTTATTTACCAAATAGTTAGTTCGTTTCTTTCTTATTAGTTGATATTTTACTTTACACTAAAAATTAAGCACTGTCGTCTGTTACCGTATTATGACGAGAGCATATCAGAAAGCTTCATGGATGGATGAGTTTGTTGCTCACGACTAACCATTAGCAATTCGTAATATTAGTAATCAAAAGCTACGTTTAGTGCTGCTATGAAGAACTCGGGTACTCAGAGGTTTAGCACGAGAATAGTTTTTGTCACGAGATGGCAACTGGACCTGTCCCACTTGGACAGTAGCACCACCATCACAATTAGCATGGCTAAATAATCATCATTGTACCTTTCTTCGTCAATAACTACGGCACTCATACTCAGTGGAAAATAATAAAAACAAGGCAAGGAACTTACCTGATCTTTTTGAAAGTTATCTACTAATCTTGCAAAGGCCAGGCACACACTCTCCACAGACTTTTTATCCTGAGACGAAGGTTAAGAAATAAAGATACACAAATCGAATCTAATGTTGTGCTTAAACTTCAACTTCAATCTTCTGTTTTTATGAAACCGAAAACCTCACATATCGTAAGTTGACCACTTCAAAAATGTTTTCGTATAATCAACTGCTGGTGTCGTGGACGTGAATTCCGTGTTATTGTCTATCCTTGTCACTAAAATTGCAGGGCAAAATCCTTTCAATTTGCATCGTTACTTTTTATGATGCAAGGATAACAAATTTCCTTTTTGTGATTGTCTTACCATTGGGTGAAAAGAACTTAAGCGCACATGTTCACATACTTACAATATTCTTACATTTTTTACGCAGAAGAGTTGACTGTGACGCAATTCATGACATAGGTAATATCAACTTACTTGTATCAACTTAGCATCTCTTGTCACTGCAATGCAATCGACAATAAACGTATGTGGTGGTCAACTGATGTCTCTCAAATACCTTAAAATGCAGGCAGCCACAAAGGCAACTTAAAGCTCTGGTCTAAGTGCATTCCTCACCTGATTTGTTAAACGTGATGATAAGATAACAACTGCATCCTTCACGTGATGAAATTCTTCAGGTGACACTGAATGGCAACAGTTTGCAGCAATTGCCAGCGCGGAACGCTACAAATTTAAACACAACAAAGTTGACCTCCAAATACCGACAGACACAAAATATAGTCATCAATGTTATGCACTAAAAACCAGCGTATTGGTATGCTACAACAGCATGCTTCTCCAAAATGTAGTGCCGTGGGGCACCATACAAAATACCCTACTTTTACAAAGAGAACGATCCACTCAAGAATTCTCGACCAGCAAGGACTTAGTCATGTTACAAGAGGAACCTACTATAACGTTCTGTTATACAATTAATGATCCTTTTACATTTCCATATAATAAAATGTAACAGTTCTCGGCTAAAGGCTGGCAACAAGTAGGAGATAACCACCGTAACACACACTGGGCTATCAAGCAGCAAACTCGATACCACATAGCACGTTTCCCTTTTTTGACCACATAACAACACATCTCCTATATGACGGGAACTATTTCTTACATTGTGACAAATGCCTTGGACAGAAACATACAAAAACACGCATCGGTATACTACAACGCATACACTGAAATCAACACTGGCTATTTATTGCACTTGAAAGATTGCAACAAGTACATAAGGAACATGTCATACCTGTGCTACTATGGAGAAGAAGTCTAGGTACAACAGACTTGAGGCGAGTCCACCCTATTGGAAAAGGAACACAGCTTTTTGAAACGTGCTAGGCCATGGAATATATGATAACATCACAAACAAAAAAACTATTATTTAATTCCAAGTGACAATTGGACAGCAAGACGTTAAGATTCTTACCACCTCGCAAGTATCAGGCTGTGAAGATCCATGGTGCATAACACCTTTCTATTTCATATGCTGCATCTAATACAGCATACAAGGAGAACACCGCAGACTTGCGGAAAGTATTGCACAAAGTAGTTTAAGGGGCCACTTCTGTAGTGCGTTGTCATCGTAACTGGTCTGACATGCCCAATGCATACATCGCACTTCCACTAGTTGCATACTTCCCAACCGCCAATGTGGGAACCACAGACCCGGAGGGTACCATGTGGGGATCCCGCTGGCTTCAAAATTTCTTATTCTGTAAAGTACGGAGATACCGTACGGGCAATATAAAATAACTACAAATCCCAAGGAGTAGAAAACAGAGCGCCAATTTTACGTTGCAAGTATCATAAGGGGTTTTTGTTCGAAATGTTAGTGGTAAAATTGCTATTCCATGAAAAGAACGTTGGACCGTAGAACTCGTTCCTACAAAAATAAAGTCCAACGCGTGCAACAACTAAAACGCGAAGTAATGCATTTGATCCAGGATTACCGCAGACGTTCTTTAACCTACCGCTTGAAGTATCGCTTTTCCATGTCTTCTGGATAACATTTCAAGGGCAGTTAAGGACTGTTCTGCAACATCCATACACTGAATAACTTGTAGCTGCAAGAAGTAAATAAAAAGCCTTGAAATAAATCAATTATATTCGCTGTATACGTATGACTAAAATAACAAAAATGACGGTTAAGGGATGATTGTTATCCATATCTAACTCTCATTCTAGGAAAATGACAAACCAATAAATAAAATATCGTTCAAAATAGCAGAGTAAGAGATATATGAGCATGGAAAGCGGTATCAAGACAGGAAAGGGGGAACGAGAAAAATAAGGAAGGAAACACGGAGGAAGGGAGGAAAGAGGGAGGGAGGTAGGCAAGAAGGAAGAGGGAGGGAATAGTCACCAAAGAGGGAAGGAAAGAAAGAGGGAAGCACAGAGGGACGGAAGAAGGGAAGGGGAATGGAGGGAAGGGGAATGGAGGGAAGGGGAATGGAGGGAAGGGGAATGGAGGGAAGGGGAAAAAACTGTAAGGTTAATGGGAAACAAGGAGAAATGTTATGGAGAAGAACGAAGGACTAAGAAGTGGGGAACATATAAAAACACAGATCAGGTAGAAAGGGAAGCCAAGAGGCCAGGAGAATGGCAAAAAGTCAAACAAAATAAAATGAAACAGTGAAAAAAATATAAATACGAGGAAAAAGAAATTACAAGAGTTGCAAACAATACCACATCAAAAAATTAATTACTTTCTCCAGAAAAGCAGGAATTGCATCAACAACAACTGCCGAAGACCTTGGCAACGCCTCCATTAAATAAGTGAGTGCACGACATGCATGGTTCATCTACAATTAAAAAGAATGTTGGTCAATGTTAAGCAAAATTTTGATGTAGCAAAGATGCAAATGGATGGCAAGATAAGAGTTTGTGGTCCGGTCAAATGCCAACGTATTTGCAATTGCAAGGAGTACCCTCAAATGGTACACGTGACGACAGTATGGCGATAGTGTCTACTCCTTCCTCATTCATGAACACTCAAGAATATTTACTGCATCAACTCAGAAAGACAAAATGATTTATCACCACATATGACCTTATACTACAATAAACATAAGATAGAAATCGCCTTTAAAAAACCAGGATTGTAGGTAGAAAGAGTTCGTTTTAATTCTTCCAATTATGCTTTGTTTTTCTGGGAGTTTTTTGTCTTTTTTCTTTACTGTTTATGATTGGCTCTTATGACTGCTTTCGAGCTATGTTTCGTATAAAAAGGTTAATACATCTATACTTTCCTTGTTGATGATTCACACACTTACGAAGAATCTTACGAAAAAAATTTTTATTTCTGTTAATCGCTTGATGTCTCAAATTTTTACGTCGATTTTAAATGTAAGGTATTAAGTTGCGACTGCCAAACCAATTGAGAACAAAATTGTGGTCTCTGGTATAACAAAGCACAGAGTAATGTAAGCTAATATTTGCCATCACCTATTTGCTTACATTGTACCTTTATCGAGAGTATCTGACGAGAAATTTGCGAAAACATCGTGAGCACTCAAACGAGGAAAGGTGGGTCAACTTTCTTTCTTTCTCTCTTTCTTTCTTATTTTGATCGCATTTATGAAAAACAAACGAGGCAAGGAGTGACGACATTCGTAATGACAAAAAGGAAAGTAAATGAATGTTGTTTTACTTACGATATCAAAATTATGTTCCATTTGCAGCAGAGTAATCTGCAAAGGAAAGAAAT
>JANTCA010012002.1:0-10083 GCA_024741275.1 Chironex yamaguchii | reverse complement strand
GTAAATGAATGTTGTTTTACTTACGATATCAAAATTATGTTCCATTTGCAGCAGAGTAATCTGCAAAGGAAAGAAATAATTTGCTCATCACAAAAACTGTATAGGTTGAAGATAAAAAACAGACTTAAAACATCATTACTCCGATGTGTGGCCGACATAACGGGCAAAATAAAAATACTACATAACATTGAAAAAATAACATGAAACAAATCTGAAATAAAAACATGATCAAAATTTATTACCAGAACTGGAACTGCTTGTTTTACTGGATAACCACCAAGTGTCTCTTCATTACCCATAACAAGAAGCTGAAAATCAAAAATCAAAATATTTTAGAGGACACGTTGCTCATCACTGTTTCGGTCAATTAGTCCGAGCACACTAATATTCAGACCAGGTTCGATAAAGGACTGTACGGTTCTTTGCCTTCTTTCTTTCTATCGCAGGTCAATATTCAAAGTTCTGTAGCTCTATTTACAAAACTATGCCTTGCCAGGAAGTCGTCTTGACAGTCTTTATATATAATATGCATGTTACTTATTCCACACGTTACTTCTTTTCAACACTCTCATCTTTATATTTCAGACTCGCTCCTTCTTTAACCTCTATTACTCCGTTACGAATAGTTGTCTCCTGTTTCATATTTGAAGTTAAACCATATATGACTTGCTCACATATAAGAAGAAGTTGCTGTAATTAACGTAATCTAAAGGTATCTACGTTACATCTAAAGGTCAGGAAAGGAAAACTGGTGTATAAATATGACAACGAGTATTTGTTGGTATTTGTCTCTTACAAATCTTTAGAATAAATACACCATAAAAAAGGAAACATTTTGAAAGAAATGAATTGCTTGTCAATCAATGTGTACAAAAGGTCAGCACAAAATAGAAAATGTCAAAATAAAAATAAAAAGAATTTTTACGAATCATTATGCTTCAATAGTTTTTAACTAGATTCAGTTCTACTCCTTAGTTCTTCCTTAAATTTGTCCCTATCTCCAATCGGTCGTTGTCATAGTATCCCGGAGTAAAATAATGATCGTGACCAAGACCGAGATTCGAACCCGAGTCACACGACTACAAATCTGACACATTTTCTACCGAGCTAAATATCTCAATGGTGAAGGTCGAAAAACTACGATTCGACTTCGATCGTCCATTGTTGTTATTGGACCTCTGTCTATTGCTGTATACGCTTTACAAAGTGCATGTGTTCGTGGCACCAAGGCATCCATTCATCACAGTTTGCACTGATTCCATAAGGAATCGACAGGTTGGTCTTGTGCAAAGAACAGAAGTAAAGGGACGATTGCAAATTTGGTGGTGGTAACAACCATAACTTTACTTCTTCACAAGACCACCCAGTTGACTTCAAAATGGCATCGTATCGCACACTAGTTTAAACAACCAGTGTTCTAATTGTAGTTTTTTGCGAAAGACAATAATTTTTTGCCTTCGATCTACAGCAAGGCATACAGGAGTTACGCCAACAATACTGTAATAAATAAAGATCAGCTTCCATGACCATGGACATAATGCTAAACTGACCCATGAAAATAGTGAGCCGTCTTAAAATGATACACTGAAGGTATACATTTTTTCAGTAACTCACTAGCAAGAAACTAAGGCAAAAATGACGTTGACCATATCGAACTAATTTTACTTGAGCTTGAAGGAATGGCATGTTAAACAAACAGTGCGCAACGGGAACATCTGAAAACTAAACCTTCGAATGTAAAGAAAAAAAAGGAAGAGACATCCTTCAAAAATCCTTCTTTGTCACCTGCTCAATACTCATGCTGAACACCAAAGGCGATCTCCCTTACAGCTGAAGTTTAAAAGTTCCCAAATTCAACCAACTCATAAAACCGGTTCAAACATCAATCAATATTCATTATGCTGTGCGCTCCATGCTCCTCCAAAGGTTGAAAAAAACTCGATATCCCTACATGGAGATCTTAGAGACAACACTGTCACCATCGTTTCCATGCTGAAACAGAGGGAGGCTAAAAAACACCACATTTCCCGCATTATGCCCTGAATCAAACTACAGAAAAACTGCTCAGAAACATGTCAATGTCTAACAATATTGATTTATATCTGAAGTGAAGCTGGTGTTCAAATCTTTAAAAACATGGTCTGGACAATAATCAATTAATACCAACATTAAGAGGTAAAATATTACCTGACACATTTCCATAACCGACTGCAATTGTTGCCCTTCGTCATCACTCTGCATTCCTGTCAGGAGTTGCTGGGCTTTCGAACCTGAAATTTACGTCAACAGCATCACACGAAGAGTAATAAAATAAACCGAAAAACGAGGGAGACGAAATTAAGATGCCTCCTTACGTCTAAAATAAATCAGTCATTTTTCTGATTTCCCAAATTATCAAGAACAAAACAAATAAACAATAAAACACAATGTATCCGTAGTTGGAATAGGGTAATACGTTACCTGTTCCACTGCTGAATGTTCGATGAAGTAGTAAATGCATCCTTGGTCCAAGACTACCAAAAAGGTGAGCAGGAAGACCTCGGGCCTCTAACAGGGCTATAAAGAAAGGAATAAACAACAATTCATTTTATCTGGCATGTATCTACCAAGAAAAAGCGCTTGTGTTTGCACGTATCTATCATTTAAATGTGCTAAATAGCAATGAGGAATGTTTAAGACTTATGTCATAATTTTACGATAACACAATGTCAAAGGTAAAGGATTGAGTAGAATGCTAGACGGCAAGGCACATTACAACACAATGGAGATATCTGATAGATCTGCCTTTGGTAGTAGCGTATCAAATGTGGGCTTGCGTCAAGAGTCAAGGGCTACCTTGACAGAACACCAAATAAACAAAAGATTACTGTCGACATTTACAATTAGCAATGGACGGGGATTGGAAACTCGCTGAGTGTTAGCGACAACAGAGGGTTTTTAGAACAAACAAAGTCAAAGCGTGGAAGAAGTCATACTGACTGCACTGACAGCATCAAAGAAGCATGTCTGGATGAAGAAGGTCAGAAAGAATGCATTGGAGAAAGAAAAATGCCGCCGACCATTCGAGAGACTATGGCATACGAAGACGACGGTTGATTTTTTTATTGGTTTTTGCTGGCACTTTTACTAAATTGCTCTACTTGAGTTTCCTAGTACATACAATTACCGACAATCCACATACTGCATTTATAATGACTGCTAAATGAAATTCACTTTTCCGGTGTGGAATTTCACGTAGTTCCAATGTGGCAATATGTGTACATACCTTGCAGTCTGCTCATTTCAGCATCCTCTATGACATTAGACTCACTGTCATGAGCATCTAAAAACGCATAAGGTTGAAATATAATTCTCATAACCAACATAAAAACACTACAAGTTAAAAGAACAAACTTATCATTATAAGTAACGCTACTGCAGAAATCGTAAATTAATCTTTTCTTAAGACTACTACAATCAGACAGTATGAACAATAAGCCTTTTCTCACTTCTTTGGAACTCTGCATTAATACAATCGTAAGACACGGTAGCGATGTAGGACGCAGATCATACACTACAACGGCCATAAAATACAAATGTAAACTTACTTGAACTTGAGCTTGGGGTGGGATCTTCGACCCTTGAATGACTGCCTAATGACATAAATCAATCAAGAGGTTTGATAGTATCATACAATATAATTATTTCATTGTGAGAATTTGACATGTCGGATAATATTCAATACACTAGGCAACCGATCTTCAATTTTATAGCGAATACGCCGAACAATATTGGCAATTTTTCAACCAAATGACTTAACAGTTAAATGAAGCATTAGTACACGCGATACAAATAGCGTAAACCACTCAGTGGAAAATGAACAAATTGGTATACAGGAATTAGTAAACAAACAAACAGACAAATAAATTAACTTGTTAAATTGATAATTCAACCCTTTCTTTCTAGCCTTAGGCATGCACTTAGGTCTCAGTTTTTTACCCTATTATTGTAAGTAGGCTTGCTTTTATTGTGTCAAGACTCTTTCAATGTAATGAAAGTTTTATTGTACATATTTCTATTTAATGGTTTTATTGTATTCAGGCTTGCTTTTATTGTATGGAGATTGTTTTTATTGTAGTCAACAATTTCATGCTACATATTTCTTTGACAACAATTTCTAATTTGAATAGGATCTTCTATATAATTGTTAACCTATATTGTTTTACTGCTTTTGCGTACAATATAAATTGCAGGCACTTGGACTTACTTGTAACTGAAGACGACAGAAGTTCAGTCGAAACATGTCTTTTAAACTGAAAAATGTCGTACTATTTTTACCATACCTTGCAGATATATTGCTTTTGAGATCAAATAAATAAATAAATAAATAAATAAATAAATGAATGAATAAATAAATGGATAAATAAATAAATAAATAAACAAAACAAAGTATGCAAAATAATTAATCAATAAACACATACATGGATAAATAAAAGTATAGAATAAGTAATCAAAAGCCATGCATACGCAGGTATAAATTATTAAATAAAGCTGTTAATTTACCATTTGGTTCCGATGCTTGTCCATTACCCCTGTAACAAGAAATGGATTACGATAACATAGCTAAATATTTTTTTAAAAAACGGTGGAACATTTCGCACGACCAGAAATTAACATGTTTTGCAATTATTCCGAAACAAGGCGAAACATAGGCGTTGACCTATCAGAGCTGTCTCTTGTTTTTTGTGCACATAATTACTTCCTTTGAGAGAGAGCAAGAGATTATTTTCTATTTGTTTCTGTTGCTATTCGGCATTGTATAGATTACTGCTGTCACCTATGCACCACTGACGGTCTTTGCGCATTTCACTGCAAATAACAATACGTTGCAGAGCTCATTGGCTCAGTTATTGGATTTACTACGAGCGCCAGTTATTCGCTTCCAGGTGATTTTGCTCCTTACGAAATAGCAAGAAGTCAAGAAGATGCAGTGCAAAAATTCAGCAAGAGTACGTCGTATTTACTCACTTGCTTTTTTGCCAGGTGTCTAATGGCGAAACCTAACCCTGATACTGTCCTTGATTGCAGACATCTTATTAGGCATGTATTTAACACACGTCCTTATTTCTATTAATGCAGTAATTACCGATTAACATTGTACCTCACGTTTGATACAAAGAAAGACATTCAGACCTTTAACTTGACTGACTTATTAAAATTTAGGCTAGGTGACGATATAACCTATCCTTATTGGTAGTCCAATAGCCAATTAGCCAGTTAACACTTGACGGGTGAGTAACAACAGAGAGGCAGTTCTGTCCACTTCCTTTTGAAAATTAACTCTGCAATATTCTCAATGACACAAATGTGGACATGAGCATGGACATAAACGAAAGCGAAAACTAAACAGGCGAAATAAAATAATAGTTGTTCAGCGCGCCAAAGGATCAAATCAAATATTTACATTAAGAAAATTGTAGGGTCAAGTTGCTGCTTAGAATTACACTGATCTCTTTATATACTCTGAAAGGATCCGTTGCATCAAAAATTTACTTCTGCTAACTCTCGCTGATCTGCTGAAGATATTTAGGTAGATATTTAGACCTACTATACTCTGGACTTACTCTTGTGTTGCCATGGTGGCAGGTTCCTCCTGGGCCCGGGTTCTCCTACTCCGCCTGTGAGTAGAAAAGAGAATTGGAAAAAAATATCTACTCTCAAGTACACGCAACAAAACAAACCACCATTACGTCGAGTATTGATACAACAACTGACAACAAGGTTGCAAAATGTAAAAGATCAGGTTTTCACATTTTTTGGAGAGAAAAGGGACCCACGCACGAGTTTCTGACCAACGCATTAAACAACTGAATGCGAGAAGAAACCAGGATCTAAGAAGTTGGCAGCTTTGGCATTATGATCGGTGGTGGGGATATGCACATGGTTTGGTACGTGGACGTCGCGTAGCATAATATTGAGGAAAACGTGATTACGTTACAAAGTCTCAGCCGTTTGTACAATCACACTTCTGTCAAAAATATCTGGGAATCAAGGTTTAGTATGGCCAAATTCTTGACCAGGATGTCCGTGGTAACTCGGATGCCTCTAAACCATGAATAATTTGCGTCACCTTACCTGTTCAGTTTCGTTTTGGGTTACTTCACACGTAAGGATAAAGGTGCAGACTTTAGCCTAGTGATAAGGAACCCAAGTGACAGACGTTCTCATATCTGCGATAGCAGTCAAGATTAACACGACAGACAAGATTTATTAGTACCAAACGAGAGCAAGGTATGGCCTCTTTAACGCACCTTATCAAGACAGTTACGCTCGCGACAATTCCTCTCCCCAAGGGACTGTCAGTCAAACGTTTATCGATAAAATTTCCCACATTCGTCAAGGTACCTTTTGCAATTCTTGATTTAATAAATGTTTTATACAAAGTGGAGGGGCGACAATAACAAAACGTTGTTTGGTTACCTATAGTTGTTTGTGAGTCATTTGGAGAAACAAAAGGCTTCGACACAATGATCACATGGCAATAAAAATAACTTTAATTTATAGACAAAATCCGTAAGGATTAACAATCCAGTGAATCATGCACATGGATAAGTTTACCTTGTACTGCTGCAGGAACCCGTTGTGCTGGAGTGTCTGCTACTCCCAGCCCTCTGACCTCTACCTCTTGACACTTTACCTCCCGTCTTGCTAGCTGTTTGTGCTGCCTCGATTTCTTTGAGATTAGTCCCCTTCTTAGAAGCACTTGCCTCTGCTTTTGTTTTCTTTTGATTCTGAGTAGCTCTTGTGGTAGGAGCCCCCTTTCGTTTTCTATTTGGCTTTGTTTGACCTTTTCCTACTGATGAATCAACTCCTTCACTGTGATCAGCGATTACTGATGCTGTACCTGGCTGATCAAAAGTGGTCTGACGACACGATGCTGCCAGGAGTGGGTCCGACGAACTTTTCTTTAAAGTTCTTGAGTTTTTGGTTGATTTGGGGCCTTTACAACCAGAATGTATTATTACTGGTGCTTGCACTGAAGTTGGCTGAAGTGCAGTTGTAACGTTAACCGTTGAAGGGTTTACACTCTCGTTGTCGGTTTTTCCAGTAAGAGTGGTTTTGGGATATCGACTACTAGTCGTCTTGAGCTTTGTCGAATTTCGGTTGCTTTTTCCTTTGGAAACTGGAACGTTGCTTCTTTCGTTTACGCTCTCCTCTATGACAGATCGTCCAGTAGTGGCGTGATCTGAGAGTGCCTGAGTCTCTTCTTGTGTTGGTTTTTTTTTCCTTTTTCTTTTAGCTGAAAAATGGCTACCGTCTTTCGATGTGCTAGGCAATTGTGCTACAATTTGTTGCGATACACTGCCACGCCTTTTGCCTACGCAACCTTGTGACAGTGAAGAATCTACCTGAAGTTGACTGTCGTTTGTCGTTTTCAATTTAGCACGCGTATGATTCTTGATCTTAATTTCAGACTTGCTTTTGCTACCTTTCTTGGCGTCTATGTCGTTTTGAGGAACTGCTTCAGTATCCGAGTCTTGATGTTCCCTAAAGAACAAATAAAAGATGCGGTTGAAGACGGATCATTGTACTACGAATACACATATAACTAATCAGTGTTAAACATGAGAAAGACAACAACTGCTCACAATTGATCTTTCAAATATTTACACTTAAGTTTATCATACTTTGCATCCTAGAACAAGTTCTTCAAATATTCACTGCCTTTCCCTTTAAGTTACAGATGAGTGTTTCACAGAAATTTGTTTTTATGTCAGCTATATACTGCTTCAAAACCAATGATATGAGAAAATCTGTATATCAGATAATCGAATTACAATAAATAATTGGAAGGGGTTTTAGTAATTCAGTAATGGTAATCACTCTCAGATACATCTTTCTTTCTTCCTTAATTGAGGCGTTAGATCTTTAAGTTACACTTTTATTTCAGCCTTCACATGCGAGGGAATGATCAGCCGCGTTTTATGGTTTTCGCCACACCACTACCCCTCCTGCTTTCCCAACAATCGACTGGGATCAGGGCTAAACTCGACATAAATATCACAGTGACAAATGACGACCCGAGTCATAGTTAAGAATTTTTTCCTCACGGGCACTGACCAAATCCATACATTTTGTACTTCTTGAGGTAATCTCTCCTCTCTAAGTCTCAGTATACCACATAAGCGAGATGCTCGGATAGAACCAATAAAGGATAAGAGCACAGCAAAATGATATCAACTTTGATTAAGCTTTACAGTCTTTTGAAAGATTCTAACTTGATCAAAAGGTTGATTACTCAACTAAATATCAAATTGTAGAAATTGGTGTATTGGTAGGAAAATGAAGTTTAATTAGGAAACGAAGTACAAGTACTGCGATGATAAACATATTGTATATTATGAGGAGAACACTCCAGTAAAAAGGCCATAATCATTTCTTAAAGTTTCGAAGACATTCCATTCTTCATCATCAGAACGCCAATTTCGTCTTGACGTAAACATTGTGCATCTACCTTGACCGAACAAAATACATTGCATTTACTACAAGTTTCACTTCTGATCCAAATGATCATACATAGATAATTACCCTGCCGTAAAAATCAGACCAGCACCTACTGGAGGTTCACTGATCATGAATTAGTAGAAAAAATAACAGAAAAGGGATGGTAGAGGTAGACATTAAATGATTATATGAGAGTAGTTATAGTCAAGAATTCTATAATTCTCGTGATTATATGATAGTAGTTATAGTCAAGAATTCTATAATTCTTGTGATTATATGATAGTAGTTATAGTCAAGAATTCTATAATTCTTGTGATTATACGATAGTAGTTATAGTCAAGAATTCTATAATTCTTGTGATTATATGATAGTATTTATAGTCAAGAATTCTATAATTCTTGTGATTATATGATAGTAGTTATAGTCAACAATTCTATAATTCTTGTGATTATATGATAGTAGTTATAGTCAACAATTCTATAATTCTTGAAGACATGTGACTAACTTTCTGGCAAAAAAAATATTTCTGACTTCAATTTCCACTTGTGCTGAAGAACCTTTTGTTGTCTGCTGATGTGACTGGTGCTGTTAGATGTTCCTGGGCTAAGTTTGCAGTTGTACAGATTCCAGTATTCTAGCATGTCAGAGGATAAGCTGATTCTTGGTTCAATCATACAGGTGTGATTTGCAAATGACACGTAATGACAGATGCTTTACAACAGTTTCACAAGTCCAGTTTCAGCTAAGTTTAAGCCAGAAAGGGGAGGGGGAATAGCTGGAACATCTACCACCTGACAGAGTGAAACTATAAATGAATTTGCCTCACCAAGGTTTGCCCCAATGCAAGACATCCTCAACCCATCTGTAACCTATCCCAACACCCAAACTACAAACCCATAATAGATGACATCACAACTGAATATAAATAACACCCCATCACAAACCCTTGGATTGGTAAGAAGTCAGACTGCACACCATGGTCTGGCCTAGTTGTCCAGTCAGAAGCGTCGTGGCTGGATGGGGGGCAGGGGGGTACGTGCCCCCTCTAGCAATGGAATTTAGGAAAATTTCGGAAATTTATGATCCTTTCGGCTTTTGAGCAATAATTCCAACCTTGCAGACTTCTGTCGTGCATTCCAGAGGCCGGATAAATTGAACTCAGATCACAGCTTGGCCAAAATCAATAGCTATCACTATCAATCAACGGTGAAATAAAAAAAATCAAAAGAATCCAATGCTAAGACCACATGTTATCATGTGATTGAGCAGTCAGATGATGTGATTTAATTTTGTTTTGCGTTTATCGCTGAGAACACTATGATGCCTCCGAAAAAACGAAGAAAAATCGAATGTTTACTCTGTCATCAAATATTTGACGAGGATCATCGAAAGAGACACAACGAAAAAGCTCATCCCCTGAGATTGAAGAAACGACAGCATATATCCTTCAAAGATGCTGGTACCACTCTAGCACATCCATTTGAGGTAAGAAATGTCATCATTGGTTTTCCATTATTCATACCACTACACATATTTTTATTTTCTTATAACAAGCTTTAGAATTTGGGTTAGGACTGAAAGTTTCTTATCAAAATATTA
>JANTCA010011991.1:0-26884 GCA_024741275.1 Chironex yamaguchii | reverse complement strand
CCGCTAGCCTCAACCGTTGAAGTGAACAATCCAGAATGCTCTACTTGTTTTCATACAGCAATCATTGTTTGAAGCTACGATAATCGCTTACAATAAATGCTACTCTGTATTGTTGCACTTGGCTGATTGATTTGCTTTTGGCTGCACCCTAAATATTTTGTTACCTAACGATAAGTAGCATACACGTGCACGTAACTAAGGATAATGCAAACAAACAGCTGTGTAATTCTTCCTTCAAAGTAAAAACCGCCAATTGACTTTAAATAATATGAAAACTATCAATTAAACGGAATTAAAAGCAAATGAACTTACCAATTTCACCTGAAAATGAGCTATGAACATTACTGTCCCTCTACAATGAAGCAACCAACATGTATTAATACATTACGGACACATTGTTACACTAACAATTACATTAAGATGCGAGTTTGTTACGACTGTCGCTTGTCTCTTTTGTAGTTTTAGAAGCAGATTGTTTTCTTCATTAGCAGAAGATTCCCAGCAAGAAGCTGGTTACCCTCATCGTCTTTAAGATCATTGTAAACTGCCTTATTCCTTCTGACTGGCAATGACTGCGACCTGATTAATCGAATTTATATCAATTGAGAAAATGTGTGTTGTAATTCCCCTTTTGTTTCGGTAATGTTCAAGTAAAAAGCCTTTGGATCTAAAAATATATTGTTTGTTTTACAGTTGTTTTTGAGGGATGGTAAACAAGCTGAAGCTTTGCTTGGACAGCAAGAACTTTTCCTGTCAAAACCAGAAACAGCGGTAAGTGTTGTCATGTTGATTTGTTAGAAGTGTCTGTCTTTCCGTTTGTCTTGGATTGTGTCTTAGGCCCAGGTCAAACGTCACCTCCTTCACGCACCAAAATTAATAAGATGCGGGTGTTATACCCCCCCTGCCCATTCTAGATGGATTTTGCTGCATCTAATTCATTCCGCTGCACTCAATCAGGTCAAATATTGCACTTTTCGCACTTTTAGAACCATTTGATTTCGCGCATAAAGAGAACGACGTAAGACTTAGACCTTGACGGCTGCATTTATACACCAGCTTCGAAAATTACGCGGAACGAGTACAAATGGCACAATATTTAACAACTGAATGTATGCTATATTAAATGCACATCCAGAATCCGGCAAACAACTTATTCATTAGGCATCTTCGATTACTGCATCGTACAGTACACGTGATCCCATCCAGTTTGGCGCATGGTAACTCATGGCTTTATTTTAAAGGGGTTGGACCTGCTGCTATTTGACGTACAATACTTCAGTACCATGGAATAATTATATAGCAGAAAATATTACTTTTATTCTCTTTCATCCTCGTCAATTTATAGATATTATATCTAGGTGCCTTGTAATTGTCGTGGAATTAACTGGGTCTCTGTAACACAATAAAGACATTGTCAAGAGTAAACCTAAACAGTATTGTGCATTTCTAGTATAGAGCCTTAAATATTGTAATTCTCGTTACTTTGGTAATGTATTATTTGTCTAAGGAACTAGCACGGTTTCCTTCTTTGACCTCACCTATTTCAAAATGGGACTATGTGGCTGGTTGTTGAATTACAATTTTTGCATTTGTTAAATATTGTCATGTTGCTTTGATGTATAATCCTTGTCAAAAATGTGACAGAGCTTTAAAGTGAAAGCATAATCTGATTTTTTCTGACATTTTTAGCCAACTGTTGACTTAGTTGCCGAGTTGATTAAGAAACATGAAGATTTTGAAAAGAAACTGGATGCACACGACGAAAAAATCAATCAAGTCATTCAGTATGCTAATGAACTTGCTTCTGATAATCATTATGCAGCAGATAGGATAATGGATAAAGCCAACGGAATTGATGAGAGGTAATACAAGCCCAGGTTCATTAATGCCCTCATGTGTAATGTATCGTAGTCTTGGATAACTTTTATAATATGTCGGTAACAGTTAGGCAACAGCAAGGTATAAAGGTATAGTTGTTATTGTTATTTTATATGTGTATGTGTCAGAAATCTGAAAGTTTACAGTTTAATGACGATTAATGTCCTGGGATATTTTCTCTTGATGCAGCAGTAATTTCCAAGTTTCCATAGTTTTTAAGCCAGTTGGGCAAGAGTGTTTTTAGTGCCTACTGGTAATGAGGCGATAGATAGTCTTTTCTGGAACGTTCTATGTAAGATCGAAACGGTGTGCAATGACATACTAACAACATGTGAGGGAAGGAAGTCCAGCTGTATAAATCGGGGTAGATTTGGGGTGGAGGTTGGCTCAGACAGGCCCCCTTTTCGAGTGCCACAGTATTGTAGCAACAGATAAAAAGGACTTGAACAGCCAATCCCTCTTCTAGATCTTTCATTTGCACGTTGGTATCATACTAACCTGTTTGGAATGTACTTTCCATATTACAGTTAGATTTGAAAGTATGGCAGTCTGGTTATGCATCTTATTTCTCAATAAATATACAACTGCTATGCTTGTTTTCTTCTACCAGACGAAAGAACAACCGAGAAAATGCAAAGAAGACTTTGGCTAATTTGAAGGAAGAGCTGCGTTTAAAACAGTTCTTACAAGACGCTGATGACGTAAGCATGTTTCCTTTAGAGGCAATCTTTGCCACTGTTTATTGATAACTTATAAATAAGACGATGTTGCAGCAGCATTTTCTCGTTGTTTAACACCATTATTACTGATGCTGGTCTACGATACTTCATTAAAATAATGTGGACTTAAATACGCTGCCTTAACACACAAATATAGAGGGGAAAATACCATATTTTCTATATTGATATGAGTGCAGAAATTTAAGCGTTTTTTGTGTTCTTCAAGCCAAACAATGCTAAGACAAGGTGCCGTTCATTTTATCAACTTTGTAGTCGGTACATATCTCGTATGAGGATTGAAAACTTTTACAAGAGTTTATTCCTTTATTTAGTTTTCATTATATTTTATTAAAAATCTACTATTTCCCATCACACTTCTTCGTGTGTGTTTCTTTGATATTTTTATTTAAATGGATTTCATATTTACATATTTTTCCAGTTGTTAACTGATGCGAAAAGAGTTAACATATTGCTAATAATTTATATCAACTTTGTAGTCGGTACATATCTCGTATGAGGATTGAAAACTTTTACAAGAGTTTATTCCTTTATTTAATTTTCATTATATTTTATTAAAAATATACTATTTCCCATCACACTTCTTCATGTGTGTTTCTTTGATATTTTTATTTAAATGGATTTCGTATTTACGTATTTTTCCAGTTGTTAACTGATGCGAAAAGAGTTAACATATTGCTAATAATTTTCATTGAATCGCTAATGGTAACCACTAGACAAATAATGATAGCGTTAAAATGCTTAAGTAATTTATCAATGTTCATCCCTTTCAATCGTTCACCGATTCTTATGCCAGGTTTAGAAGGGTTTATTAGGAAGGGTCCTATCTGGACGTGATTTGGTCGCACGTCCATAATTTGTTACTTGGTGGCTAGGATTCACGTTTCCTCGAGCAGGTCCATTGCTTTATATACAGTTCTATGACGGTAACAACTGTATTATGACTTTGTTTTGGTGAACAAAGAACCATTTCAAAAACAATCTAATGGGTTCTTGGGCGAACTAGTTGAATCTGTTACCCTCATGCCTAAGATAAACATCGTAGCTTGCTTTCGTCTAGACGGCCATTCAATTCATTTTGACCCTCGTCTATACTTAATTTACCAGATTTCATGTAAATAGGCATATAAACTTTTAAAAAGACCCGAAAACTATTTTTGTTTTGTTTATGCTTGCTGTTTAGCATTTAAACATTGATTTGTTTTTTTAATTGCTGTATTCAGGATTTGTATTGATAGGTTTTGATAGGTGTGATCCTTCTTTTTCCCTGATGTCGGATATCTCTCTCACTCACTCACACACACACACACACACACACACACACACAAACACACACACAAACACACACACACTGAATAGCAAATAGTTTCTTCCTTAACTGTTCCCTTGATAGCTCATCAGTGAGGAACCTGGCGACCAATTACCGTTAAGAGTTCCCTGATTTAACTCAATCGAATGATATTCACTGTAACAGTTAGTCCGCTGTTTGTCTGATAGTAATCCGATTCTTCTTTCTAGATGGCAGATTGGTTGAATGAAAGACTGCAAGTTGCCTCAGAAGAATCACTGCAAGATCTTACCAACGTGCGTAGTAAATTGTTGAAACATCAAGTATTCGAAGCCGAATTGAGTGCCAACAAAGACAAGATTATCGCTATTAAACAGGTAAGACCACTTTTTGTTCATTTATTGTCATTTTGCAGGGTTGGAAGGAGGGCTCTGGCTCATCGTGCCTGATAATTAGTATTCTTTGACGACGAATAGACGTTGAGGTCGCCTTGAGTGTGCATCAGGATGTGGAAATTCAGGAATTATTTAAAGGGTTTTTTATCATTGTAAGATGGGGCGTTTTTCTTTATGGAAAACAATTTTTAAAAACGTAGTTTGTAGAAATACCTATCAACGTTAACACAGTGATTTTGGTTCAAAGATGGTTCAAAGGAAAATCATTAAAACTTTCCAGAATTCACAAAACCGCAATCTGGGCACCAAGTAACTTGCGCGGAGTTTGCGCACGGGCCTTGTATTGAATGATTTATGAATAGAAAACAACTATAAGAGGACAATTTATGTGGTGGTTTTTTTTCATTCGTGAGTCTCTCTGATCAACACAATTAACCTTTTCTGACAGTTTCAGTGCAATGTATTGCAAAAGATTTTACGTTTTGAAGGACAAATGTATCATCCTCGTTTCTCCGAATTTTCAGCTTATCCGAACGGGAGGATGCACTCTGCCACTATTGAACGATCTCTTCAGTGCATCGTTAAGATTGTGGTTGTCCTTGTCAAAATCGCATTCTTCGTGGGTTTTTTTGATATTGTTAACGTGATAGCAGTAGTTGGTTATTGTGTTTTTTTCTTGTGATGTAGGATGGGCATCAATTAATGGCTGATAACCCAGAAACGCAAGAGGAAGTTGAAAACAGATTGAAAATTTTAGATGAATTATGGGAAGAGCTAAACAAGGTAAAAAATTTTGTACAACGCACCGATTCGATTCGTTTTTTGCCCAACAACTGGATATCTCGTTACATTAAAGTGCGGTGTGGACACTACTGGATGCAATTAAGATATGCACTTTATCTTTGACAGTTAACTATAGCTTGAGCTCTGTTAAATTGGGCATGATTTGTCTTCTATTGACTTAGCATTTAGGTGACTTCAATTCAAGTCATTAAATTGTTTAAATACGATTAAATGCAAATTAAGGAAATATATTCGACACAACAGTAAATGCAGAATAACAACAAAAGTAAAGGATTTGGATACGTGAGATACATATTGTAAACAAGGGAATTATTAAAGAAGAACTTAAGAAAGAAGAACTTTCAAAGGAAAAGCGTCTTATTGAAAGGGATGGAAGGATATGATATAAAATCCAATCCAAATCCAATCCAAATACAATTCAAATCCAATCCAATCCAATCCAATACAATTCAAATCCAATCAAATCAAATCAAATGTAATGAAGTGAAGTCGAGTGAAGTGAAATGAAATGAAATGAAATGAAGTGAAATGAAGTGAAATGAAGTGAAATGAAGTGAAATGAAGTGAAATGAAGTGAAATGAAATGAAATGAAATGAAGTGAAGCGAAGTGAAGTTGAATAGAACAAAATAGAACAGAAACGAACAAAATAGAACAGAATAGAACAAAATAGAACAAAATAGAATAATATAGAATAGAATAGAATAAAATAAATGAAATGAAAATTATGACATTAAAAACATTAACGGTCGTGATGTATTGCTTGTACCATATCGAAAACTTCCAAAAGACAGGTCATCACGAAATTACTGCGTAGTTGAGTATTGATTATCAGATGAAATGTACCCGTATTGCTTTACTAAATGCTCTGATTATAAAGGAACCAAAAAGCCGTAAAGATTTGAAGTACAGAAACAAATATTTCGCAGTAGACAATTTTTGATCATCTGATAATCTATCAGTGTTTGAAATGTCAGCTTACGGAGATGTGTTTTTATTTATTTCGTGTAGACATCAACTGTTAAGTCCGAGTCATTAGTTGAAGCAAATCGTGAGCAGGAATTCAACTCCGAAGTCGTCAATCTGGATACCTGGATTACTGAAACAGAGACACAACTTGTAGAACAAACAACTGGCACGGACATAACATCAGTTCGGGCTCAGTACACAAGACACAAGGTGAGTAGGTAACATAAATCAATGGGGAGAAAGTAGTAATACTGAGATAATTGCTTCCAGCTTAAGCTTATTCCCTTATTGTGTAGATGCTCAACCAGCTAAGGTATTGAACCACCGGCATAAGCTGTGAAATATGTCCGTAGAAAGGTTCATGCAACTTGTTTATTGTCATTCCTTAACTTAGAAGAAATCGCTTTCCTAGCTGCCTCATAAATATACAGGCGGAAAATAAAACAAAAAAGAACAAAGTAATCAGCTGCAATCAGATAGGCTGGGGATTTGAACGAGAGTCGAATTAGATTAACAAGACTTAAAGGGGAATCGAACCAGGACTAGAACCTAAACTTCTTCTTATCGTGCGGATGCTCAATTATTTTGAGGTGTCGATTAACCGGTCCTGCTAAAATAACATTTATATTTTATCTCTCACTTAGCTGGATCCTCTATTGATAGACCTGGTAGCCAGTTTAGCACACCCAATCTTGCCCTTTTTCTTGAAGGAAGTTTCCGTTGAGCGGAAGTAGCGTCGAGAATAGAAACAGCAAGTAGGTCAGGACCGTTCTTAATGGAGGACGCCTGACACCGAACCGGTGTGAAATAGCCCTATGATAGTGATAATGATGATGATAGTTGCTGTAATATACTGAGTGCTGCACGTGGATTCCATAGAAGGGTCTTTTCAGTGTAAGAAAACACTGCTATCTTACCTTGCTTGAAAGTTGGCATTTCCTTTCGGTTTGTATATATGGGACACTTGCAAATATTATAGTCAGTTCGCTTATGCTAAGATGCACGTCTATAGTGCCCCTTTTCATTTGCAGCTTTGCCTGAGCTGCGCATGCGCTACAACACGAATAGCTGGACTTTTCTTTGTTGATTTTAGGATTCAAAGGGACTTGTTTAATCCAGCTAATTCCGGTTGGTTTAGTAGCCTACTTTTAGAACTCTTTGTTGAATATCCTAATTGATATTATTCTTCCTTGTATTTTATCAGTTTTATATGCTATGTATGCAATCTTCTTTGTACACGAGGTTTCGTCTGTTTGTAGTTGTCTTTCTTTTCGACCATTTTTTCTCCTTTGTCGTCGTTCATTGATACAAATTGCATGATTTGACTTAGATTCTTGAGAAAGACATCCGGGAAAAGAGAAAACGTATGATTGAGCTGAGTACCAAACCAGGAGAGGAGGATACCGTTGATGGAGAGAAACTTGTACAAGAAAGGAAAATTATCGAAGAAAGGTTCGTTCTATTTTAATTGGTGTCCTGTCATTAGCAGTGAAGTTAGTATTTAAATTATTTTTATTTAGAGATTTTGACTGAAGCAGACATGTATTTTTTCAACCTTTTCATGTTGCTGGTATTTATTGTTGGTTGTAACTGTGTCGTACACTCTGAACTGACATTTCCCGAACAGTAATGTCTGCGGAAGAACTGTGTCATTGTCAGTACTTTAGAACAACAGATTTTGCCAACGTTCAGGACTTAGAAAGGTTCATGCAACTTGTTTATTGTCATACCAAATTTAGAAGAAATCGCTTTCCTTGCTGCCACATAAATGTACTTTGGCGACTGCATGAAAAGGCAAGAGTATGAGTTTTGTGGTGAACGGTGAACCACTGCTTACCTTTTCATGAAGCAACAACAAATAAAGCTCTTGTATTTTACTCTTAGATTTGATGCCCTCGAAGCACCGTTAGCAGAGAAGAGACTGGATCTGGAGGAAGCCTTGAATTTTTACCAATTTCAACGAGATGTTGAAGACGAACATGTAAGTAGGACGTTGAATGTTTTACCGAGATGTATAGGAAACAGCAAAAATAAAGGCCACTGCTATTCATAATGACGCTTAAGATGTTTATAATTTATGTCAATGCGGCCAATGTCTTTGGTATCTCTGTACCCTGTGTTCGTATGATTCATCATGTAATACCGATTATTACTTTTTAACTGTTCACATCTTAGTGATCTATTGTTTTAACAACGGCTACGTTGTTCACTTTGTGCTATCTTGGGTCGGTTATGTTATCACAATTGTACTGTAGCATTTGATCGACACTTTTTACGACTTATTTTCAATGATATATGCACTATAAGTGTTAAGAATAAGGTCATATGTTGCCATGATTGATACTTGACCTATGACAAGGACCACGATTATTGGACTCATACTTCGAAGATGATTACTTAACTTATGAGTCCTCGATTGTTGATTGTCTTATGCCTCCAATACGATTACTTGATCTATGAGAAGGACCATAATTATTGGACTTATGTCTCAAAGACGAATACTTGACTCATTATTCCACGTTTATTACTTGACTTATGCCTCCAATTCAATTACCTGACCTATGACATGACAATCTTAATTTTTACTTGACCTATGACTCCAGAAGAAATAATTTGCATTTAACAAGACGATGATTTATTGACCTTTGACTGCAGAGTGATGACCGTGTCTTGACAATGATTGCATGATCTAGGACTTTACTTTGTTTGTAATTACTTTTATACTACACATAGATAGACAAGGTAATGTCATTCTTAGTGAGGTAAAATAACGTCACTTTCTTGGCGGCTGTCTTACGAGCCCAATTGATGTACAAATGTTGCTTTCTCTCCATAAAGCTTTGGATTACGGAAAAGGAGCCTTTCCTTCTGTCCAAAAATTTTGGTAAGAATTTACATGAAACACAAAGATTGAAGAAGAAACATCAGGTAAGGAAAGTGGCCTTAATTGCATTAGTGTAGATGTGGTTAGATATCTAGTTCCGTGGTGCTAGTACGTAACCAGTCAGATGTGAAATTTGTAACTTTACACCACCCCCCACCTGCCACCCCAGTTGTCAGGAAGAGAATGACCCATTCGTTAGTAAAGTCGTCCCACGACTAAAGCCTTGTATGTCGAAATTCACGGATGGATCTTTCTCGTCTTCAAGAGGGTTCGAAGTTACAAGCTAAAGTGTTTGACTTCATTAAGACGACCGTATCTTTAGTTCACTAATAAAGCAATGGAATTTTTTACTGCTTAAAAAGGGATTATAACAGTACTGTGGGGTCAGATTATTTCAGAAAAGTTGCGTGTTGGTAATAGATTCTTTGGAATAGTAGGTGGTGGTTTCATAAGTGATATCACATGACGCAAAGCAATGTTTTTTGTACGTTTTGGAAGGGGTATGAATCTGAAAGTATGTGACTATATCGGAAAACGTTTTGTTTATCATAGCATCATAGAAAGGAAAATCCATAGCTGGAAAGGTTCTTCTTCTGATACTCAATTCTCCGACGTTTCTTTTTACCTTGGCGCTGCCTGGTCACTTGAGGACCAAGTAGTGATGATGTAGCTAAACGTGACTGGATTACTTGAGAAAGGTTTTTGTGTCTTGATGTGTATACTTTGTGGCGTGAATGGTTGAGAAGACTAAGGGCGCTACCTTGGCTTTAAAACTCGTAGAGCGGTAGATCTTGGGTTTTAACCCACTCCAGACATGTTACCCAAAGTACGAGATTGGCTGCTAACTAACTCTTGTTCCACACACTTCTATTCATGAGATGCAGCCATTTGGAGGGGATTGACCAAGGTTGCACTGAGTTTATTCGTTGGGACCTTACATTGAATTAAGAAGCTCAGAAGACAGCAATTATATGTGTCTTTATAAATCGCTCAAAAATTACATTATGCTCTGTTGTGTTCCAGAATCTTTGTACAGAAATCGATGGTCATGAGCCATTAGTTACTGCCCTGTGTGAACGTGGACAAGAGAGCATTGATAATGGTCACCCTAAAGCAGAAAAAATTCAAGAACTGAAACAAGGATTAGAGGAACGTTGGGACGGATTGAAAGTTTTATCGAATAATTATCAAGAGCATCTGGATGAAGCATTGCAAGCCAAGCAGGTAATGAAATATTTATGAAAACAAATTGATAGAGCACGTGACGAGATTTTCAATTGTTTTGAAGTTCGTTTTTGTTGTTTGTTGTCGATAGTCATCCAAACTGCAGGTAAAAAAGTATACAAATGCGAAAATCAGAAACTGCCCACACAAACGTCTTTCATTGACTTTGTGGTGTTTATAATATGAGACTGTTAAAGAGGCACTATTTTCCAGCGGTTTTATATAAAGAAAATTTTACGTTTTTTAACCATGTGAATAATTTACATTTGTATGTATACCAGAGTCTAATTCGTACTTTTTAGGGTAGTTTATATTACGGGAAACTTGTAATTAACAAGATAGAATGAAAAGTATTTATTTTATTTCTTCATATTCTCTGTTGATAGTATTTCTTTGATGCTGCTGAAGTGGAATCCTGGATGAGCGAACAAGAGCTTTACATGATGGGAGATGAGCGTGGAAAGGACGAAGCCAATGCGCAGGCGCTGATTAAGAAACACCAAAATGTACAACAATGTGTGCAAGATTATGAGGAGACAATTGAAGAACTTGGCATAAGAGCAAAACAATTAGCAGAAACTAATCACCCGGAAACGTACGTAAACATACCTGTGTATTATACCTGATTGCTGAAGCCACCGAACAAGGATCGTTTTGTTAACTCAAAATGCTTATTTCCAGAAATAGATTTTTACCAAAATATCGACGGGACAAAGTTTCAGTTTTTTTACGTTGTCTGTCAAATGTGTCCTGTAGCTTTCCGTTTGAATTTTTGATATGTTCAAACCTTTTTCTGTCCGAAATTTTTGGTATTCTTGTTTTCTCATTTACGTTGATACCAGTTGCTGTGGAGTGCATGAAATACGGTACTTTCCCCCCGCGAAATTCAATGATTTCAAACTGCATTTTGCTAATTCAAAGAATTCCACTTCACTATCGCAGTGCAATGGTTACCCATCTTGTACTGAAGTAACACGTCGTTGCGTGGATTATAATTACGAATGAGCCCCTAATACTTTGTACCGTCAAATCAATAATTCTTTAAAATGTTGATCGAATATTTTCCCCCAAAATTAGCAAAACATATCTTAACCCAAAACTTTTGTCGCCAAATATTTTTATAATACAATTTGTTACTGTACAATTTGATAGGCAGGGTGAAAGCCAATAACCCTTTTTCAGTGAGAAAAAGGGAATGTTACGGTGTTAGGCGTGATTTGGTCGCAAATATTTACACAAGAATGAAGTATGTACTCCTTTTTCTGCTGTGAAAATAAGAAACTTCAGCCTTACGTTCAAATAGTGATTACTGCTGGGAACCATCGCTCCGTGGTCTTTATAATAGTTAAATCCTGATTTATTGAGATGTCAGCTATAAATTGGCAGCTACATGACGTTAGGGGGCCCACGTATAGTCGTTCTAAATAATATTTTTGACGCATTGCTCGTTAGTAATGGCTCTCAATTATTACCTCTTCTCTTATTTTGATGGAAGCAGCTTTGTTGTTTTTGTGGGGTCTGAGGTCGTAGTCTGTGATCTATAAAACAGGACGTAGAGCTGACTGGAATTTTCTTGTATGTTCCCTTTTTTGCAGGAATTCAATCCTTTCGACACAAATGAATTTGGAAAAGACATATGACAGATTGAAGGGATTAGCAGGAGAGCAACAGGAGAAGCTCGATGAAAACCTCAAATTATTCCAATTTAATAGAGAGGTAAGACACGAAGAGGGCTTGTGATGAAAAAGTTTCTCTAAATGGTGGCGTGCTGTGTCTTGTTTATGAGGAGTGTATTCTGCAAGGAAGGGTTGATTCTCTTGGCGCATCATATTACTCATGAGACTTTTTGGAAAAGGATTTGAAATCTTAAACAGTTATAATCGCGCCGATAAAGTTTGGTATTTGCTGATGTGTGATGGGTTGCATTTAAAATTTTGGCAGGATTCCCGAGCGAGAAATAGTGTTAACAAAACGGCAGTTTTTCTTTGAACGTTGATTGTTGTGAAGAATGCCTTTTTACTACTGCGACGGCTTAGAGCTGCCTAATGACACGGAAGAATACCCTCCCTAGCCATCAGCTTTCTCCGTGGAGATGTTTATCGTGTAATCGCAGATGGTGGCTAAATTACAAAGTATAGTTTTGCAGTTGTAGATATGACCTCAGTTTTTAGGTGTTCTCTTACGTTTTGTTTGTTTTTTGCTATGTGACTATTTTTTCGGAGTCATTTTCCAAGTTTTCATTAGTATTAAAAGGAAAGCTTGTCTTGTAACTTAGATTGATGACTTGGAATCTTGGATCGCAGAGAAGGAGGTAGTTGTGAGCTCACAAGATATTGGACAGGATTTCGATCACGTAGAGGTATGTATCTAGTCAGCACAAATTTCATTCATTCATTCATTGGGTATTTTTTTTGTTCGTTGATTCGTTCCTTCATCCGTTCACTCATTTATTTGTTAAATTGTTCATTGGGTCATTATTTGGTTCATTAATAGTTTAGTCATTGATTCGTTCATTCATTCATCCATTTTCTCATTTATCGATTCTCTCATTCGTTCTTTCTTTCGTTCGTTCCTTTCTTCCTTCCTTCCTTCATTTGTTCCTTCATTATTTATTCATTTTTTGTTAACGTATTCATTGGGTCATTGGTTGGTTAATTCATTGTTAATTCATTCGTTTATCCATCCATTCTCTCGTCCATTTATCCATCCAGTCTGTCCTTCATTCATTATTTACTTATTTGTTTATTCATTTATTTGTTAATTTGTTCATTGTTTGGTTGGGTCATTGTTTGGTTCATTCATTATTTATTCATTCATTGCTTTGTCCATTCTCTCATTCATTCGTTGGTTCATTCATAGTATATTTACTTATTTGTTAACTCATTCACTGGATCGTTGATTCATTCATTATTCATTTAATCAGTAATTCATTCGTTCGTTCAAGTATTCATTTAGTTGTGAAATCATTTATTTAGCCAGTTGTTCATTCATTCATTCCTTTATTCGTTTGTTTGTTGATTCGTTTAATCATTTATAGTGCCCCTTTAGAAGTATGCTGAAGATAAGTGGTTTTGCGGGCCTGCTTGTCATTCCTGGTGAAAAAAGTCCTAGCTTTACAAGTTTTGTGTTTCTCCTGTTAGATGTTAGAAGAACGATTTGAAAGATTTGCCGAGGAAACGAAAAGTGTTGGCGAGGAACGGGTTGAGAAAGTCAATTCAATTGCTGATCAGTTGATTGGCACAGGACATACGGACGCTGCTACCATTGCAGAATGGAAGGATGGCATCAACGAGTCTTGGCTTAATCTACTAGAACTGATTGAGACTCGCCGTCAAGTAAGTCGATTTCTGGGGGATTCTCTGTGTCCTTTGGAATAAACGCAAATTAAAGTAACTCAATGGCGACTGGGTTGCTATCTGAAGAACCGTCATTCTCAGGTCAATTACTAAAAATGTGATCTCATTTTACACCAACATTGTTACGTCAATGTTGTATAATTGACGATTATCAGTGACTCTGTAGGTATAAAAGTCCTGTTCGTAAGTCTCCATTCCAAGAAGCAAACAGTCGGTATATGAGTTAGTGATTTGGTTGAATGACTAAAATTTGATCATTTGTATTAGGCTGCTTCGCGTAGGAGAGGGAGTCACGTCAGTAAGTGTGGCTCCGATTCCTATATTTTGTGGATGGATCAAAGGTCAAGGTGAAAGATTCTTTTCACACCATTTGTTTCAAGGCAGTGCCCATATCTGTTTGTTGTTGGGTCACACAGTTGTGCAAACATAACGAGTGCTTTAATAGGTTGTCTCTCTTGTAGCAGTGTGTTTTTAACTTCCATATTATATCCCGTAATTACTGAATGCTACGTAGGGGAGCATTATGTAACAGTCGTTAGTATAACTCTGTCATAACCAGCATGGAAAGCGAGCACTCTCAACACTATGTTGTTGCCACGCTCAATATTTTTGTAACAGATAGACGAGAATAAAGAATACAAAAACCTTTTTAAAGCTTAGGCGAATACGCGTTGGTCAATGCCTCATCTCTCATAAAAAAGACGTGTACTTGGGCTGGGTACAGAAATCAACTCAGTGGATTTCTAATTTAAATGCACATCAATTGTTTATTATACACCACAAGAATAAAGGCACGTCTTATAAGGTAACGGTTCTTTCTAAATCATATTTGTAGATGCTCGCAGCAGCTCATGAATACCACCGCTTCTTCCAAGAGGCCAAGGAAACATTGGCTATGATCCAGGTAGGAAGTGGTAACAATACATTTGTGAAGAACTTAAGGAAATAAATCAAAGCAAGAGGCTGTATACAATGAAAATCATTTTTCATGTGCAATTTAAGGCCTCGTAGTATTGATAACTTATGGAATAGTTAAAATTTTCGACAGCTATAATTGTCGTTTCTTGTTATTGCATTTGTATGTTGGCATAATTTGGGGTCGGGATTTGTTAATATAACCTTAACATTCTCTGGGTAACCGACTGCCTACTTAAAATTAAGAATTAATAGCTTCAAGAACACCTTGATGAGAAATAGTAATTAGACGTAAGTTATAATGGAAGAGGCGCATAGGTATGGCAAAAGATGCGTTGATGAAAATGAAGGACATCCTGATCAACACAGAAATCGATATCAAAGTAAGAACAAGAATTCTAAAATATTACATCGTTCCAATCCTTACATATGGTTCCTAGTGCTGGACAGTATCGTCTACGATCAGGAAGTGGATGGAAGCTGCAGAAATGTGGTTTCTTAGACGAATGTTAAGAATGTCTTGGCCAAGACATATCAGCAACGAGGAAATACTCAGATGGCAAAGGCACAAAGAGCTATGTGGACAGACATCAGAGAAAGGCAAAGAAAATTTATTGGTCATATGTTATGGAAAGAAGGGTTGGAACAAATCGTAATGACAGGAACGATTGAAGGCAAGAAAGTTAGAGGAAGGCAGAGACAAATGATGCTACTATCTATGGCAGAAGATTATATAATGACAACAAATGACATGCTGCATGCTGCAAAAGATCGAAGAAAGTGGAAGGCCATGACCATCTACGCCCATGATGGTATCTAGAGAGATAGAACTACAGAAGAACCGCCGTGGTATGGTGGCTGTTACAACGATCTTGCAAGTTAGTTGTTTCAAGTTTAAGTCCACATCACAAGAAAAAAGATGCCATAGTGAGAGAAGCTGACAAGATCCCACTTTCAAATAGACTTGACGCCCTAGTACAACCTCGGCATGGTAATAAGCTACTCTCGATAACGAGTATGCAATAAGAAAATAAAAGAACAAGAATATTAGACACAGATTTGTGATGTATTACCATTAAGATTAACATAGCTGCAAATAAGGTTGAAGACAGCAAACGTCATTTTGAAAACGTAGAATATGCGAAAATTTCTTCTCCTGAGAATTCCTTGTTTTGAAATGCAAAGGCATTTTTGGATGTTCTCCGTTGCAGATTTTAATCACGTATAAAAATGTTTCCCGGCAATATTTTTACTCGGCAATTTCCGTTGTCAACGAGTACTTATGCTTGATATATTTCTGCTATTAATCAATGATACATGCTCTTGTGGACGTGGCAACGTTAACATTTATGACTTTAGAATTCTACATTCGACTGAATGAAAAATAAACTTTTAAAGCTTTAAATGTTATGCTCGTGGTAAGATTGACTTCATATTTAATTATTGATTGAGAAGTAATGCTTCGCCAAAGGCGTTCATTCTGGATTTTCATTACAGGAAAAAGACAATCAGCTCGCAGAGGACCTTGGTCGCGATCAGCAGGGTGTATATGCTTTACAAAGGCAGCACCGTGCGTTTGAAGCAGATTTGCAACCACTCGGATTACAGGTAGGTCAGAATGTGAATATCGTAAACGCTTGTAAAATTCATTCATCTTTGTTATAAATTCTGTCAAATCCAATTTAATCCATTTCAGTTCAGTCAAATCCAATTCATTCCATTCCAATACAATACAATTCATTCGATTTATATCCCGACGAAATCAAAGCTAGTACGCATGTAGATTATGATTAAGCCGGGATTGAAGCAGTTTCTCAATTTGCAGCCTTGCTAGATCTCTCTCAAAACGTGAATAGTGAATATTTCCTGGGCTGCCCTGTTTATTATTGAATGTTCTATCAAAAGACTCCTCATGATATACCTCTTATCTTTCGTGAATATTTTTTACTTTAGCTTTTCGTGGACGTGCCCAATGTCATTTTAACTCCAGGCTTCTCTAGTTCACCAAATTTCATTTGCAGAGTTTTTTTGTTGGACTTACTTTGGTTGATTAGAGATTGATAGCATTTGTTACCATGTCAGTGTCTGTAAGTTTTAACACCAAAGTCAACAATTGCCAAAAATCTTCCGTAACTATTACTGTGGTATTACAGTACATTACCGCTAAATTTCCATTCTTCCCGATCAGGTTCAAGGAATCCAAACATTCGCCGAGGAGTTGAAACAAGCATATGCTGATGATAAAGCCGAAGGCATAACGGACAAAGAAGAAGAAGTGGTGACTGCGTGGGAGTCTTTATTGTTTAAAGTGCATTCAAGAACTGATAAATTGGGCGAGTCAGATGAATTACAGCGATTCCTGATGCAGATTCAAGACTTGCTCTTGTGGATTCAGGATTTGCGGCAACAAATTTCGTCCGATGAAAAACCAAGGCAAGTCATATATTCAATGTAAAGAGTGTTAAAGAATCTTGACGGGTTTTTATATCTGACAAAGGCCAATCGACGGACAGTCGTCACATAAGCCTAAGAAATTTTTATCTAAGAAATTTTTATCTCTCCTCACTTTGGACCGGGAAGAAAAAATTCTAGCACCCGCACCTTCAAGGTTTATTTCACTTATTCGGTTACATCGACACAAAGTTGATTTCTTATTTACAGACCGTCGAGTACTTGGAAACTTGTTATCGTCATAAAACTTTTCTGAAGCTGCCGCGCTACATCTTGTAAACGCTTGCTGCCGATGCCTTTAACTTGCTGCCTTTTCCATTGCTGTTGGCAAGCATAAACCCTACGATCATCGTTTCAATATCCTTAAATGTTTCAGTCTACCTTGATCTCCTATACCCTATTGATAAGTAATCGAGAACGACCGGACAACAACTTCTTGACCAACCTTGATCTCTCAGTATGAGAAGAACCTTGTAATTTAACTCGAGTACTGTGTTTAAGTATTTAAATGTGTTATGTTTAAATACGTATTTAAGTGTGTTATGTTAAAGTACGTATTTAAATGTGTTGCGTTTTAATGGTCATTTTTCCAGGGATATTCCAAGTTGTGAAGCTCTCATCGACGGACACCAAGGGCGAAAAACGGAGATGGATTCCAAAGAAGAACGCTTTACATCAGTCTTCAACACTGGGGAGCAAATGCTGGAGAAGAACCACTTTGCATCTGATGAGGTATGCTTTATTATTCTGACACGTAATTTTTGAAACCCGACGTGAATGTTAATTGCACTCCATAACATCCTGGACTTTTAGCTTGTATATTCGTCGATGGATCACTCTCATCTCCGCAATTATTACTTTACTGTAGTCCAGGGTATTTTTTTGTGGCTAATGATTGAGCCAATAAGACTCTTTTCGCATTTTTAGCACAATCGACAACAATAACAGAGTGATTGGTGTGGTCAAAATCTTCTCATTGGAATGCAGATAGTTAATTCTTGGGTCTAGTCTGAACTCTGAAAGATTGTTGTTTCCTGTTTCTCATTTATGCTTATAAATCATTAGATTCTTTCTGTGATTTTACTATGTGACTATCATATGATTGTGTCATGTGAGTGTATCATGTGATTGTATCATGTGATTGTGTCATGTGAGTGTGTCAGGTGATTGTGTCAAATGATTTTGACATGGGATTTTTGTTACACGCAATAGTCATGGTGGATCTCAGCCATTGGTGCGCATATTCCTCTTCCGCAGAGTATTGTTTTTGTGTGAATTGCGTAATGGACTTTTCACACATTTACGAGTATATGTCTTCTCATAATCCAGATTCAAGACAAGCTAAATTTCCTGAGGAATCAAAAAGAGAGATTGGAAACGGATTGGGATTATCATTGGGAAATTCTCCAACTCAGTACGTATATTATTTTTATGGATTGTACAATGATTAAATGAAATTTGCATAGAGTACCGTAGTAATATATGCCAGGTAAAATCTTGATATCACAACCTTTTTCGGAAAATAAAAAATCTTTCTTTATATCTGGAGGTGGTTAGCCGGAGACTAGCTTTAATAGTGACGTATTTTTAACTATGCTTCGTTTGATGTCCGTATCTACATTGCTATTACACTCGGTCATAATTTCTGGTCACTCTTTGCTGTCCAATGTCGATAATGCTCGAAATGTAGGCATTCCCAGGCTGTGATTTGAGTTTGAGACTCGCGTCTTATCAACACCACACGAAAGTTGTATGGATAATTATTATTATTGCCCTCCCTAATCATATCTTCATGGCCATACTCCTTTCTGCTGGCACCATCTGCCCAATGTACTATGAAATGGCAAGATCTCCTTCTTGCCATTAATGTCCCAAGTAGGTTGACTGCTCGTAGTCCTTGACTGGTTTCCTTTTCAATTGGGCTAGATCTTGTTTTGAGTTTATTCGTACAACTGTAACTTTTCGCTTTCATTTTATTTTAGCTTTGGAAGTGATGCAATTTGCCCGTGATGCTCATCTGGCCAACATTTGGATGTCGAAACAGGATCCCCAGGTGGCAACCAAAGACGCCGGAGTAAGCACTTGATGCATTTAAGTCGGAAGTTTACATTCCTGAAGGCAGTTCAACTCGATGATAAGTGGTGTTGTATTGATTCGTGCCATTCATACGAGCATTCATCAATTAGCTCACAGCTTATGAAGTTTAAAAAATTGCTTAATTGTGACTGAAATTCGATCACATAGATACAATAAGACATGTTTCCTGCATGGAATAAGTTAAGAGCCGAGTTCTTCGAATGCGCAAAGAGACGTTCCGTGCAAAGGATTTGTTGGGGCCATGAGTTCGAACCCCTCTCTCAAGGTCAAGTGGTGCTATCAGTGTGTCGTGCTAGAACCTGTTCAGTACTTCAGCCTGCCCTATTGGAGACAATTATCGTTTGCAGGATATGAATCAGTTTTTGGTCCTTAAGAAATACTGGAATTGGAATCACAGCTCTCACGCAGGAATATTTTCGATATCGAGCGCTATTTGAGCAAATAATTATGTCAAATTTGTTAGCTTTTTGAGAACAGTGGGCCGGTTCTACCTAACTTCCTTGCCTCTCGAATGCCCATAGTTGTTGTCTCCGTCTATGAATCTTAATTTGATTTGTTGTGTGTCAGAATAAGTGAAGTTAATTGTACTTTTATCTTTTTCACTTAGGCAACGATCGACGAGGTGGAAAAACTAATCGAGCGACACTCTGGGTTCGAGAAACTCTTGTCAGCACAAGAAGAGAGATTTGTGGCACTGGAACGTCTAACGACGGTAAGAAAACTTTAATACATCAGAAAAAGGAAGGCATTCTCTGATATGTCACATATCAACGTCATGGATTTGATCAAAAACTTTTCTTGTTTGCCGGACAGAAAGAGTGTGGAGACTAATTTTTAAAATCCTATGAGGTAGATTGTATCCGTAGGATACTATCTATAAAGTGTAGTTTTGGCATCTTGATTTGGTCCAGGGTTTGGAAAATAAAAAGAACGGTGTTTTACGCATTGATTTATTAAAATGTAGTAGATCCGTTTATAAAGTATGATGAATTGCACATTATCTCATTACAGTTTGAGCTCCGCGAAGCTCGTCGAAGGCAGATCGAAGAAGCGAAACGCGAAAAGGAGGAAAGGGAAAGATTAGAAAGAGAAGAAGCTGAACGACGCGAAGCAGAGCTTGAAATGCAGAGAATCTTGGAAGAACAAAGATTAAAAGCAGAGCAAGAGAAAAAGGAACAAGAGCAAGCGCTGGTCAATGGCGTGGTTGAACCAGAAGAGGTTATCCAAGCACAAGAAGCTGGCGACCAGGAAACCGTGCCAGACTTGGACGACAAGGTTGGTAACTCAAATGTAAAAATTAACACATCTCACTTTAGTCAAAATGTTAATACTAACTGCGTATTAGACCATACCTCAGTTTCGGGACCGGAATAAGTAGCGCTTCGAAAAATGTTCACGGTCAAATGTAGATTTATTTAAAGTTAATTGAATCTGAAATTACTTTGGTCAATGGTAAGTAAGGATTTGTACAAATATTGCTTACTTTATGTAAACTTAACTGAACTGGTCTGTGTTTTGCGAATAATAGTGGGGTTTAAAAAACAGTACTGAGAATAAACGTGAATCCATCGTATTCGCTGTTTACCCATGTCTGCCTCTTATCATTTTATTTGTTCTCTCATAGAGTGCAGAGCCCTCATCACCAAAGGAAAAATCCGCTCTTGGAGGACAAGTCGGTATGTAGTAGCAGTATATTTGAGAGCATAACTGCTTACGTTCAGTTGATGACGTTGTAGGTAAAGACGTTTACTGGAAAACACCTTCAGATGCTTAAGGAGACCTTGCCCGACCGTAAAACACAGCGCCTTCGTGTGTAAAAACAGCCTCGTATATAAAAACAGCCTCGTATACACGGAATAGTACTGCAAAGGTCCCCTTTTCGTTTACGGAGGCTCCAAAGATTCTCAACCGTACAACGAAGCGCTTTCAGACATTTAGGGAGGCGTTGGATGACAGAATGGACAGCATAACATACGTGTACTGTAAAGAGGCAGTCGTTGGCCACCCAAAATTGTGCAACATTTTCACTACGAAAAGAGAGAGAAGGGGAAGTTGTCATTGCCTAGTATTTGTTGCACATAAGCCACATAACAAATTTATCCGTTTGAGTTATTTATTTGTGAATTTTCAGCACTCGCTTATCATTACATGATCTTGTAGAATTGGAGGCAAAGTAGGATGAGGTATTTTAGGATCGAAAATAAACTAATTGGAAAGAAATATATCATTTAAGAATAAGGAAAAAGTAGTAAAGTATACAAACGAATGAGAGACAAAAAGCTTTGTCGATGAGTTTGTTATTATAGTAGTTTTTAATTTCGGAATTGTGTAATTAAAAAGCATTATCTGATAACTGTTTCACTATTATGTATTCTTCTTCCAAATTTCCTTTAATAATCTTAAACGGCAGTTATTATTTGTAATATATATTTCCCTCTCGAGCGTACATAGTAGTGCCAAGACTACGCCATGTTTGTTATCTCATTTTGCATAACTTTGCATTTTCAGTTGGTGGTGTCACTATTCACAGCGGTGACAATGACTTAAAAATCAGTGGATATCTCAGTCGGAAGCATGTGATGGAAGACCAGAAGAAAAAGGCATCGCAAAGGTAAGAGCCCTTCCTCAAAGAGCACCAAAATGACCACTTGTTTTCAGTCCCTTTTTATCTTCAGTTGTTCTCAGTCCCTTATTATCTTAATTTATTCGCAGTTCTGTTTTATTTTAGGTCGCTCTCAGTCCCCTTTAACCCCAAATTGCTGCCAGTTCTGATTTGTCCAATCCCCCTTTGTTCTTATATTGTTACCAGTCCCGTTTTGTCTTAAAAACAGGAATAATGTTATGATAATGACCACCGGGGCGTGGATGACGCTTTATTCAAATGAACTAGTCATAATTAGCTAGATTTGCAGTCGTGAGACCGAGGTTCAACGCCCCTGTAGTCAGAATGTTGTTTGCGCAAGACCACCCTGTCAACTTTTAAATAGAACTGGTTCAGCCGTTTTGTCTCAGGTTAATCTATGTCCCATTATTGTTCTGAGTTTCCCTGTAATGCAGTATTCACTATTACCCAGCTGACATTTTTGAAACCAAACTTAATCCTGCTGACAGACAGACAAACGGACAACCAAACGCTGCCGAAAACAATACCTTCTTGGCGGAGGTACTAAACGAGGTTTCAAGATGTCATGGTGTCCTAATACTTAAAATTAGGTACTAATCTATGCCCTTTCATTTGGTCGTAGACAATGGCGACAATTTTTCGTGGTGTTAAAAGGGCACGAACTTCTGTTTTACAGAGACGAGGACGAAGCCAAACATGTGAGTAATGAACACAGTGCTATGTCAGGTTTTATTTTTGTGGACTTTTTTCCCCTTTTTTATCAGTGATCATTGCCTTACTCAGTGGCATAACCAACGGGAGCAATGGTCGAGTTACTTACTGTGTTACACCTATCTGTGCAGCTAGTGACTCACGTAAAGCTGATCAAGTTATGATGGTGATTTTTCATTGTGATGTGATATCGAACTTTATTGTAGTTCCCGTTGGCTCTGTCGGAGCACGTTTGCTCATCTGGTACAACATCAGGCAAACTTTCTCCGTCCTTCTAAGGGGCGTGGTGTCACGGAAAAATCGACAACTTCTTCGGATACCGACGTTCATTGAGTTTAAAATTCAGACGATTATTTTCTGGTAGTATTTGGTAAAGTCTGTTATGTTAGCATCTTTTTTGCCATATTTTGGCAGAATATTGTTGATAGTTAAACACAGCAAGTGGTATCTTTTTGTATCATTTATCAGGATCACATACTCAAATTCGCATATAGAAATTTAAAGCTTCAGCTATTGTAAGGAATATGCTGTTGTTAGTGGGCTTGCCATAATCGTTTGTTATCAGTCGTTATCTAAAGACTGCCTCCTCCTCCCTCGTTTTACTGTCTTTTTCCCCTAGTAGCTTTTCTCTCTTTTTAACTGAGATTTATCAGTGGACTTCAATGATTTATTGATTGCCCATCCCATTGTGATTATCACTGCACGGCGTTTAATGACCACGCTACAATTTGTTGGTATACTCTGCAATAATGCTAATATTTTGTTATCTCCAAAACCATACGTTTTTAAGCATATAAATATCGCCCCAACTTACATTTATTTTAGGATATGAACGCCATTCAAACAATGAACACAGTCGATAGCACATGTGAGGTTGCCTCGAAGTACCATAAGAGGAAGAACGTATTAAGATTCAAGTAATGGTTCTTAGCTTATAGTCATTAACTTTGCTAACTCTGTTGTCTTTTGTGAATCATTTTTTTGCTGTGCATGACAGCATCTTAGCATAATGCCTCAGAACGCAGTTCTGCGTGCAATGTCGTCAAACGTAAGGAGCACTTTAATGTGACTATGGTATCCAGTTTTGTGAGCAGGGAAATGATGTATGTTGTTGTGTTTTGGGAAGAGTTATTTTGTCACCATTTGGCTTTTGAGGGTATTGGTTTCATACGGTTACAGTTCATACACAAAGCCAAGTTTATTGTCTACAATGAGCAGTTACCTGTATTATTGTTAGCTGAATAATTCTGTCAGGCCCGTCGAGAACAAGCTTGGGCCCTAGGGTTATAAACAAGACGGACCCTTGTGGGTTTCAAATTAAGAGCTAGACTAAATCAACCTCAGCTGCTAATTACCAAAGAAAAAAGATTTCGTTAATGAACGTCGAAAATGCGTCTTGATTAAAATTGTCTAGCATTAGCAAGACTTTTCACGGGCCCTTGCGAGGCCCAGGCTCCGGGAATTTATCCCGGCTACGCCCCTCATGCCCACCCTCGCTCTCGACGGTACTGAAAATTCTGTTTGTTTTAGCTGCGTAACTGTATGTCTCTTCGCATTTATATCATTGTGCACAATTTTCCGGGAAACAACAAATTGTATCAGTGTTATGGTTGTAACAACTTGAGCGATTTTACTTCTGTTTCTAAGCAACCCAGTCTTCTTCTATATGTATTTGTGTTCCCTGTGTAAACTGGCGCTTATTTTAATGGCTTTATCATATCGTGTTTTACTAGATTGGCAAATGGAGGTGAATACTTGATGGAAGCTAAGAGCTTGGTATGCTTTGCTTATTGTTGTTTATTGTTTGTTTATTTGGTTTTGTTTATCGAGACAATTTTCTTGTCTTTCGTTCTGATCGTAGTCATCTGCATTATCAAGATTTTTTTATCGTCATCGGAGAATTGGCATCATTAGGTTTATTTTCGTTTTGTGATTATCTTAAGCACTGTCATTAGTATCGTCGTCTTGATCGTCGTTTTCAGTCACTGTTATTGTCGTTTAGTTTCAAGGTCGTTATTTCAGTTTCTTTGAAGTCATTTTCCAGGTCACTGTCGTTGTCGTTTTTGCTTTCTTTATCGTCCCCATAATCATTAAAGTTTTAACTCAAGGGTCTGCAGAAACAAAGTGGGCATCAAATGTTTTGAAACTACATTTCAACATCCTTCTTACACTCTGGTGCAAGTTGCACCTTCCAAATGCTGCAATTGTCATGTACATTGGAATAGGCTACGATCCTAGACAAAGGCCTCCGGGACACTTTGCAAATGTGCCGCATATGAGTTTCATTTTGAGAAAAGTGTATAATACCATAACCAAAAAAGATCATTTGCATAGTGACTACAAGTATCTGACAGAACAACATTTTTTAAGAGTGGTAAGGGATAGAGTAAATGTAACGGGGAAACAAGTTGATATGTTTTTACCAAACTATTATAAGTGAATCTTTTTATGATTATTTTCATTGATACACAAGTGTACCTTTTTATGATTACTTTCATTGATACACAAGTTTACCTTTTATTGATTATTTTCACTGATATACCAGTGTACCTTTTTATGATTATTTTCACTGATACACAAGTGTACCTTTTATCGATTATTTTGGGAATATTTAGTCGCTTTTGACAACCTCGTGATAGTTGAACTTGAACGCGTGTTCATTAATAAGGGTTTGAAGCCAAGTTTTCTTGAGAAAAATGTCGGTTTACTGGTCGTATGAGACGAGCAGGCACTTTTGTTCATGTTTTTGTGTTCAAAGTTAAATTGTAATCTTCCTGTTTTCTCCGTTAGGATGACCTTTCATTGTGGATTCAACATATTCGGGGAAGTGCAATCAATGATTCGGGTCATCTTCCCGATCTGGAAGAGTCACCGAATAAAAAAGGAAAAAGAAGAAGCCAGTTGTTCTCTTTAAAGAAAAAGGACAAATAGGAAGAAAGAGCGTGCGTTCGGCCATCACTTAATAGCTAATGGGTAGCTGACTCAAAACACTTTACGTTCATTCATACAATTCCTGAGTGTGGATTTTATTGACCGAAGTAAATGTGGTCATTTGGAGATGGTTAGGAACATCAGTATACTTGGGTGTTGTTTCAGAGGTCTATATTTAGATTGTTGGTCATTAAATGCTTGGCATTTGAAAGATTCGTTGTCCTCTTCTATTTGTTTAGGTGACATTTGTGTAGTTTACAATGCAACGAACACCGACTTAAACAAGGCTCCATCGCTTTATACTCCAACTGTAGTCAATTCATGCTTGGCTTGGTAACTTTTTTGGGGGAAAGTATCGATTCGTTGGTGCTAGAGAAAGTGGATGTTTTCATTTAATTATATTTTGATGGTGATGTCTTCCCTTACCGTTTCAGCGGTGGGTGCCTTTGATCTATTACACGATGGATAATTCTCAAAAGAAAGATGCATATAATTTCGTTTCCCAAAGAGGGATCTGGAGCTTATTTTATGTAACACCAAACGTTCCGATGCTTCAAAAGAGATATTAAGGTCATTGGTGCTATATATAAAGGGACTCTTTCTCACTAGAAGATTCGAATATTCGAATAAGCTCCAATATTTCAACCATCTAATACCGGAGGTATAGCGAGTATTTAAGTATGAAATTCTTGCAATATTGGGTATCTTCTTTGTACTTAGAGCAATCAAAGCGTGTTCACTGTATCATGAAGTAGTAAACATTAATGTAGAATTAGTACTTAGTTTTGTTAGACTGGATATGGGCTCATTGAGAAGAAGACGCCAGGGCAAGAAGTGGCTTTGAGATTCAGGTCCAGTTGTGTTGATTGCATTTTTGTGATACACAGCTGCTACCTTACCAATATCTCTCTAGAACAGGTAGTCCATTTAAAGTTAAATATGAATCAAACAGAGGCCGGTAGTATCGTCAATCGCCATTTTAATACCGCTCTATATCACTTTTCATCGATTGACATTGTCGTATGCTGCTAAGGACTGGTCTTAACTGCTTTGCGACCCTATCGATTCCAACTTACAGCAGAGGGTATCTTTGCTATAGTGTAATGAGCTTAAATGGGCCTTTAATGAAAGTTGCTAGTCATTATTTTCAGAGTAGTTTTCTAACCACCCTATATTGATGCGATTATTTTTCGTTATCTTGCACAAAGCATTTAAGTGAAGCTACCGAGTTCGGACTGGTTATTTTTAGTGGACCATGTTGTATGTGTGACTTGTTCTTAGTTATAGGGTAAAGTATGTAAACCACGGAAGTAAATATTGGAAAATGGGAATTAACAAAAGTAGGATTGATTTTGTCGTAACCCTTGCTCTCTTTCAAACTTGTATAAGCGGTGAGCTATGGAACCATACATTTATGTTGTCTAAAAGAAATTTAGAATTTTTATCCCCCCTTTTCCGCTTGTCAGAATTTGTCTTACAACAGTTAATCCACCACCATCAAGACGTCTAAATTTTGCATGACCCCCTTTTAACAAAGACAACAACCAAGCAATGTATACGATTCACTTAAGAAGCATATATATGTATATATGTGTGAGTCGTATACATTGTATACATTGGTT